>ML677419.1:1137845-1242627 GCA_007922305.1 Dermatemys mawii | reverse complement strand
TGCAGTCTGGACTTGAAGTTTTTTTGCTGCAAAATGCTGACCTTTAAGTGTTTCATGGTGCGTGCAGGGAGATTGAAGTGTTCTCCTACAGGTTTTTGTATATTCCCATTCCTGCTAGCTGGTGCCACAGGACTCTTTGTCACTTCTGTATTTATTGTTTATATTCCCACAGCACTTAGCAGCCTTTGCCGTCTGTCAGCCCTCCCGTGCTAGGCACTGCACAAACGCAGAAAGTTGGAACCAGAGCCGAGCTGTGGACGTGCTTGCCTTGGATTGAAGAGCAAGCTGAAAATGCAGATGATCAAGCGAGCATGTAACCTGCCCGCACTGCAAGATGCAAAAGACATTCTTAACGAGCTTAACGAGGTTGTGCCCCAGTGACGTATTAAGGAGGGAACATGTGATACTGAGTCAGATGCCAGGGCACCCTCAACAATCCATGCACCATGTTGGGTTGTGTCGTTAACACAGAGACTGCACAAACGGAAGCTGACATAGTAAAATCAGAGCCTATTAGATGACTTCAGACACCAGCTGCATGGTCACTGCCCAGTTTTATTGCAGGCTAAGGAACTGTAGAAGCTGGACGGGCGCCATCAGCGGGGAGCTCTGCTCTGTCAGATCATCTGAGGAGGCTGAGTCTAGACTGAGCCATGCAGGCCTGTTTTCCGATTTGGGTGCAAGCCAAGGGTTTTGTTTTGCTGCCTTGCTAGAGTAACGGTCTGCACCGTCAGCTCTCCTGTGGGGAGGTAGGCTCTCAGCTGCTGCTCTTTGGCTCGGGGTCTGCGCCCTGGAAAGCCTATCCCCTTTCTGGGCCTCCAGTTCCTTTTCCATAGGTTGAGTTTTGGGGCTGGACTGTCTCTTGCTGTGTGTCTGTACAGTGCCTAGCAATTCGGGCCTGTAAGTCCTCCAGTAATAACACTGAATTGCCTGTGCTGTGCTAAGGCTGCGTGACCCGGCTCTGGGAGGATCAGGCTGAGGGGGAAGTAGCTGTTGCCTGTGTGCTGCTTCGTGGCGTTAGCGACGATTCGCGCAGAGAGAGTGGTGTGAGGTGCCAAGGATCAAAGCCGTTGGCCAGAGACGACCGATTCATTGGGCTGAACGTGATCACTCTCTGGCACGCAAGAGCGAGTGACGCAGTGACTAGACCCAAGGATGGTTGAGGTCATTGTACCCATGGAAATACCCACCCCCCCGAACCAGGTGCTTGGCTGAGACCTTGGGGGTAGGTCTTCACCTACCCCCAGGTGAAGATCGATCTTTTGGCGATTAATTTATCGCGTCTCGTTAAGACGTGATAAATCGATCGCCAACGGTGCCCCCGTCGACTCTGGAACTCCAGCTTGACGCGTAGCTGAAGTTGCGCATCTTCGGTCGATTCCTCCCTCCAGTGTAGACCAGCCCTGGGACACCTTCGCAGAGCTACGCAATTCAAATCTAATCGCCAGGCTTGAGCGTCGAGTGGGAATCGGTTTAGGAGCTGCCTCAGGGTCTGTCTACACTGCGGCTGGCAGTGAGGCTCCCGGCCCGATTAGACACACAGGCGCCAGCTCCACTTGAGCTAGCATGCTAAAAATAGCAGTTCGCCCCTCACCTGAGCACAAGTGCACCTGATGCCCTGGGTCTGAGCTCAGACGGGCAGTCCACGTGACTACTGTGCCCACACCTCTGTCTTTAGTGCGCCAGCTTGAGCCACACTAGAGCGTCTCTGCCCGGCTGGGCTGCGGGGCTTGTGTAGTGTAGACAGAACTGTCGAGTCCAGGCTCTGGAGCGGAGCCTGGAGATCTCATCTCTCCAGCTGCATCCTGCCCACACTAGGGAACGTTGTGGGATGACCATTAAGTTGAAGCATTGGAGGCGGCTGAAGTTTGGTTAATGAAATATATGTGTGTGCTGCAAAGGGAGGCCCTGCCTAGTGAGTGGGACGAAGGCCTTGAAAATAATAAGTGATAAGGACAAAAGAAATGAAGTAGGGAAGATGGCTGAGCCAAAGAGTAGCTAATGGGATATGGAGAAGTGTCTAATAAGAAGGGCTCTGACCAACAGGGGTGACTGCAGACAGTTTTAAATAAGGCAAAGAGTGAATCTGTCTTGAAATGGGCCAACGTGCCAGCGCTAAGGCCTGCGTGAGCCCAGGTACAATGGGAACACTGCTGGGCAAGGAGGAAGGAGGAAAGGCCTTGGGGAGAAAGGGGGTTGTAAATCTAATCTGGATTCAGACTGGAAAAAAAGATAACCTGTCTCTGATTGGTCTTTAGCTAAAGGCAGTAATTGGCAATGGCATCACTTGTTTGTTAAAGGGTATTAAAAGATTCGCAATGAACCCTTTCTGAGTTAACATCTTCCTCAGCACCTTGGGGCCGAGCGATATGGCTCTAAGCGCCCCTGGGGTTAGCCAGTCGCAAGGATCTCCATCAAATGGTTATAAATGTTTTGTTAAGTTGGATGTAGTAAATTGCTTCTTGTTCAGGCTCCTGTTTAAAGTGAGTGTATAAGAACCATTGTCTAGAAGTGTGTAAATACCACTTGACCTTAAGGAGGAATGTGTGGGGTTTGGTGGGTTGGTGGCCTTAAGGAGAAATGTGTGGTTAAATTAGTGTTTGATGGTTTCCCATATTAATAATTTCTGAAAGTCAATAGAAATTTGTCTGGGCCACTTATTCCTCTGGCCCTGTGGGGAATCCTGTGGTTTGACACCTCTTTGAAATGTCATGGAAAGAAAGGGGTGAGTGATTGTTAGTCCTGGATCCATAGCTCTGGCTAAAAGCGTGTCTACATTGCAGTAAAAAAACCCTGGCTGGCCCGGATCAGATGTCTCGGGCTCACAGGAATCTGGCGGTAGGGTGATTAAAATTGCAGTGTAAACACTGCAATTAGAAGTCTGTGGCCCAGCAGCATAATTAAACAGCCCCTTTGCTCCCAAATCCGCTGCGATGGGCTAGCCGCGAAGTTGGTGTGCAGTGTAGACACACCCTTTGGCCCTATGAGGTGTGGGGGGGTGGTCTGGGACTCCCCCTCCTCCCTCCCGCCCAAGCTTGAACATCTGCACTATAGTTCTGTAGCCCTGCAAGCTGGAGTCAGCTGCCCCAGGCCAGCGTGTCTGTGCTGTGAGTCTCTTATTCCAGGGTGGCTGTGCCCTCAGACGGCCGGTAGCAGGGCTGGCGTTTCTTCTGGTAAAGTTGGGTGAGGTTCTTTTTATTGGGCCAACTTCTGTCCCATACATTTCTTCTCTACAGCATTCCCAGGTGAGATAAAGGTTGGCTCATCTGTGGGTCTCCTAACTCAGTGGCTTGCTAGGTCGCCGTGGCAGGTTTTGTCACATGCTCAGTTCATAGCACCCAAAAGCTGGCTTGACTGTTGGATCCAAATGTCACAGTCCTTGAGGGCTTTAGCCATTGCTCCGGCAAAGAAGGCAGAATAATGAGTGCTCTGCGGAGATGCAGCATGTCTGGCTCTCTAGCCGCTCAGCTTTCAGGCTGGTCTCTTAGAATTCAGTCACTGCAGGATTAGAGGGTTTTTCTTTGTTCTTGTGTCGAGAGGGGAAGAAAAGATCCCAGCTCTAGGGGAGAAAGGCTGGACTAGCAGGGAAAGCACTGGGCTGGAGGGCTCGGTTCATTCCCCAGCTCTGCCACAGACACCGTGACCTGGGGCAAGTCACATCATTGCTCTGTGCCTCAGTTTCCCCGTATGTAAAAGGAAGATCATAGTTCTTCCTTTCTCCTGTGTTTAGACTGTGAGCTCTGTGGTGCAGCTGCTGTCTCTTCCTAGGGGTGTACAGCACATCAGCTAAAATCTGTCTCCCGGTCTGTTACTAGTTGGTTCTGTTCTGTTTGTGCAGCTCTGAGCACCGCTGGGCTTCGGGAATACAACTCATAACAACTTCAGAATGTGGTTTGGTTCCAGATTCGAACAAAATCTCAAATTTTGAAATTTTCCACAAAGCGACATTTTTAAAAAAATGTTCCTTTCGGTTGACTCCTAACTTTTTGTCTCAATAAAACTGAAATGTTTTGTTTTATTTGTTAGTTTGGCTATTTATTTGGGGGGATTTTATAATCAAATATGTTTCTAAATGAACAGTTGAAATGATCTGTTTCAATGTTATCAAAATGCATTCTTTTGACTTTTTTAAAATGAAATTTCATTAAAATTGACAGGAACCCGCAGAAAGTTTTGATGTAAATGGAAACTCCATTTTCCAAGGGTAAAACCTTCTGTCTGCAATTTTTCAACCAGCTCTAATTACCGCTGTGTGTCAGGAGCAAGATGGCAGATAATTCCTGCTGATTTTGCCCATTTTCTGTTAATCAGACTGTGCTGGTGAGCAAACTCAATAACTGCTAAGGAACTATTGACTGTGGACTCCAAGGAAAGCTACAGGAACAATTTGATCAAGCAAGAAGATAAAGATAACCTTTGTGAGGCGCATTGTCTCTGCCTGTCACTCCAAATCCTCTTCCAACACTCTTGTCATTCCGATCCTTCCTGAGGGGAGCAATGTGTGCAAGAATGGGAAAACGTCTCATCAGGCTATAATAATTAAAACCAATTAGGGCGTTTGTGGTGGGAGCCCTGTGTGCAGCACCATGTAATGTAATGAACATGAACTTATCAGGATGTCAGCAGCTGTCCTCCAATGCAAATGAGGATTGCAACTGTAAATCATTCTCCCCAAGGGCATGTGGAATACATGTGTATTTCTCTGTCCTTAAATATTCACTAAGGACACTTACATTCTGTGGGTCAAATGCTGGGCTCCTATTGCTTTGAAATCAGTGCATCCAGGTGATGGAGGAGCATTGGAATGCACAAGGTTGCAGGAGCTCAGAGGAATGTCTTGTTAAAATTCTGCCACCGCACCTAAGACAGCTGATGCTTAACCTTACCTGATTGTTGCCAAAGATAACTTATTCCTGAGACTCGTAGTTACGACTGTTATGACAGGAGGCATCAGGCCACACTGTTAGACAAAGTCTTACAAATGCTTTTTCTCAGCGTCTGAGCTGATGTTCAGTCTCGGGAAGACATCTTGTGGGGTTAGTTTTTCTGATGCAGGTTTCACAGTAGGAGCCGTGTTAGTCTGTATCCGCAAAAAGAACGAGGAGTCCTTGTGGCACCTTAGAGACTAATTTATTTGGGCATAAGCTTTCGTGAGCTAAACCCATTTAATCAGGTGTATAGAGTGGAACACACAGTAGGAAGATATACATATATACAGAGAACATGAAAAGGTGGAGGTTGCCATACTGAGTCTCAGGCCCTGGTTACACTGGCACTTTATAGTGCTATAAAGCCGTCAGGAGCACTATAACTCACTACCCATCCATACTGGCAAGGCACGTAGAACGCTATAACCTCGGAGTTATAGTGCTCCTGGTAATCCACCTCCGTACGGGGAATAAGGGCTGTAGTGCTCCCGCTGTAGAGCTACGGCGAGAATGTGGACACCCACTGCACTACAAGTGATCTCTTCAGATGCCTGGAGCCATTTAAGGCAAGTGATGTCTCTTCTCTTTCTTTTGAACTCGGCTGGAGGAATGCGGAAGTACCTTTTCAGCGTTTCTCTCTTAACTCGGCAGATAAGCAATGCAAATGTTTAAGGAGGGAGCCTGTGTGAAAACAAAGCCTGCTAATCTTCTCTGTGAACGGACACGCGCTGACGGGCTGTCAGAAGGACAGAAAAACCACTCGCTCTCTCCCTCCTCATACACACAACACATCCCCCCTCACCCTCCTCGTTTGAAAAGCACGTTGCACCCAGCTGAATGCTGGGATATCTGCCCTAATGTGCTGCTCCCAATGCCGCCTGAAGTGCCGCAAATGTGGCCATGCTATACCGCTGGTGAGTGTCAGTGTGGCCACGCTATAGCGCTATCCCTATAGCTGTATATGGGGACAGCTATAACCAATACCACTATAAACCTGTAAGTGTAACCATGGCCTAAGAGGCTAATCAATTAGGGTGAACTATTATCAGCTCAGAAGAAAGAAAACTTTTGTAGTGATAATCAGGATGGCCCATTTCAAGCAGTTGGCAAGAAGGTGTGAGTAACAGTAGGGGGAAACTAAATGTAGGGAAATTTGTGTAATGACCCAGCCACTCCCAATCTTTATTCAAGCCCAAGTTAATAGTATCCAGTTTGCAAATTAATTCCAGTTCAGCAGTTTCTTGCTGGAGTCTGTTTTTGAAGTTTTTTGTTGAAGAATTGCCACTTTTAAGTCTGTTACTGAGTGACCAGAGAGATTGAAGTGTTCTCCCCCTGGTTTTTGAATGTTATGATTCCTCATGTCAGATTTGTGTCCATTTATTCTTTTGCATAGAGACTGGCTGGTTTGGCCAATGTACATGGCAGAGGGGCACTGCTGGCATATATCACATTGGTAGATGTGCAGGTGAACAAGCCTCTGCTGGCATGGCTGATGTGATTAGATCCTAGGATGGTGTCACTTGAATCGATATGTGGACAGAGTTGGCACTGGGCTTTGTTGCAAGGGTAGGTTGCTGGGTTAGTGTTTTTGTTGTGCAGTGTATGGTTGCTGGTGAGTGTTTGCTTCAGGGGCTGTCTTTGATAATCAGATCTGCTCATAGAGCGGAGTACTCTTGTAAGGCCATGTTCTGTATGGTGTTGGGAGCAGGGCTTGAACCTAGGACCTCTGATTCCAAATAACCCAGCTTTTTTAGCCAATCTTCTAGCAGGCTATTCAGCCTTTAGATGTAGCCCATCTACCAGGAACGGGGGAGAGATGCCACCCGGAGCCAGCTATCCCTTCACCTAGTGTGCGTGTAACCTGCATTCTGGCCCGGGTTCCCTGCCCCTGGAAACCTGTCCGAGGAATGGTGCCTCCCTCTTTTCACTGTTGTAACTGTGCACAAATGGTTTCCTCTTTCTGGGAAGAGCAATGAACAGAGCAGGTGAGCACGGGGAGGGTCCCCCCGCAGCAAATCTCTCTGCTGTGAGGGCTTGAGCATCACCTGTCAGGGATGTTTTTGGGTTAGGATGCCGTGTCAAAGCCTTGGCGTCGTGCCCCTGATTCAAGTGGGGCCCACACGCGCGTTGCAGGGTGCATGATGCGCAATGAACAGAGCTGGTCGGGAACTTTTTGGAAAAATGGTTTTTCTTTTGGGGAAAAAATAGATTCCTTGAATGAAACTCCGGGCGAGGCCCTGCCAGGACTGACGGAAGTTTTCCCAGGAGATGCTTCTCGTGCCCAGGATGGCCTTCCTGGCCCGAAGGGGAGGCAAAGCAGCCTCCTTCATTCCAGAGCAGCCAAGGCCTGGTGCTTTGGGGGGGCCTGGCTGTGTCCAAGTCCCTGATGCACCTGAGTTAGAGCAGGGCCTTGAAAAGCCAGCCCACCCCCCTGCAGCCCAGTGAGTGCTGGAGCTACCAGCCTCCTCTCCTGCTCGAGCTGTTCTACTCACTGGACTTGCACTGGGGTCTCCCCGCAGTGCCCAAAGCACCAAGCCCTTGCGAGGGCTCGCTCTGGTTTTCCCTGAAAAACTTCAGGTGGTCGTTGTTTCATCCTGAGAGGGGGGAGGGGATTTCCACCATCTTGAAAATATTTGTGGGATGGGAAAACAGTTTCCTGCCCCGCTCTAATATTACCAGCTGTTTGCCTTTTCTGCTTGCTCTCCCTAGTCTCATGTCCCTCCCTGCCTTGAATCTCCTGTAACTCTGTCTCTGCTGTATTCATACCCGGAGCACTTCGGTTATAACACAGGTTGATGCCTCGTGCATTCACATGTGAAAGAAAATCAATATTACGCAGCCCATAGATTGGTTCATCTGACCAATTACGTCAGGGCTTTAGCTCAGCCTGGCATCTTGCAAATGTCTTGACTGGTTCGAAAATAACAAAGAACATCACTGGGTTGGTGGCTCCAGGAACTTTACTGGGCAGTCCAAGTCCGGGCACTAACAAGGAGGTCTGGCCTCACCCCCCCGAGCTGATGCTATCAAACTCCTCTGCTCTTTCCCATCGATCCTTACGAGGGAGGAGTGTTGAAGAGGAGTCTAACACCACCCTGCTCTTTCGGGAAGAGTCGGCTACACAATGAAGTCGTCTCGTGTAGCTGGATCCCTCATTGCAGTATCCTGCTAGAGCTGGACACCAAGACACAGGGATATTAAAGGCCAGATGCTTAGAGCTAAGACACTACCTAGCTCCCACTGAAATACATTTAAATACCTTTGAGCCTTGGGGCTAAGTCCCTTGGCAGTCTGCAGCCGCACTGGAATTGAAGCACATCTGAGTCCTGGTCCAGGGTCTAGCCTTCCGCTGGAGAACATCATTCCTCACCAGGGAATCGGGCCAGGGCAAACCGCTCCGGTGGGCCTTTTACTCCCGTCACGTGTCCGGCACCGGGGTCTTGTGCTCCACGTCAGCCCCTGTCCTAGCCCTCTGCCCCCTCCCACCTTGCGGGGGGGGATGCATGCACCTCCTGCCTCAGCCCCACCAGTGAGCCTCCGCTTGTCCTGGGATACCGCCCAGCAGAGTGCTGTCCAGCCTTCTGGTCAGCCTGGGTGAGCGCGGAGGGGCGGGCAGGGTGCCAGGGTGGGAGGGGAGAAAGGATTGAGAGGGACGCAAGGAGAGACACTAGTAGAAGGATTTTCTACTAGTATGGTAGCACCTGGCAGTGTCCCCCAAGAGTGTGGCTCCATCACACTGAGGATGTGTGCGTACACTGAGCTACAACCTGCCCTCAAGAGCTTACAACAGAGCGAGTGGGGAAAAGGAGACAAAGTGACCTGCCCAAGGTCACCCAGCAGCTCGGTGGCAGAGCCAGGATTAGCCCCCAGCTCTGCTGACTTGGTCCAGGCCACTGGCCATCAACCCAGGAGGACTACTTTGTGTTGGGTTTGTTAGTGATTGTTCCAGGCCAGTGTGACTGATCCTCCGGCGTGACATTCAGCCATTACAGTGATAGGATTGTTTTATTTTCATTAGCCAGCTTGACAAGCGGCTGCAGATCACAGAGCGTCCCTGCCTGCATGGTAACGGCATCGTCCCCCCCTGCCCTGCAGCAGGCCAAGTCGGTGTGCTGGGCTCAGCTGCAGCCTTTCAAAGGCCAGAGTTTTGCTTTTTCCTCTAGATGACATTTTCAAAGTCAGCCCAGGCAACCTGCACAATAGGCGAAGAAACTGCCCTGCTGTCAAGGGGCGCAAAGGTGGCTTTTTACCCGCTGCACTGTTCGCTGCCCGACCCTGAGAGTCCTGCAGCCTGAGGAATTAGTTATAACCCATAAATTCTGGGTCTCCCGAGACCGTGATCGTGGTGTGTGAGATTTGCCATTGCTGGGAAGGGAAGGGCAGGACTGGGTTAGTGAACAGAGCTCTGAGTGCTTCACTGTTGTCCGGACTTGGGGTGAAATTCCTTGATGCACTGACCTTCAGTGCCCGGGACACTCACTCGTCCTGCTAACGTCCCCTCAGCTTCAGCAACCACAGAAGAAGCTTAATTTACCGGCAGCGCTGGACTTTGTTAGTCTGCTCGCGCTTTGTCCTAGCGCCAGGGGTTGTGTTTCTACGGCCTGTCAGTCATCCGGGGATTTGACCTGTTTCCAGTTATGCTCACACGTTACTCGCTCGCACGATCATGCCGGTTCTCACACGTGTTGGCCCCTCCTCTCGGTTACTCTGTTCCTGTACATGGAGGTGTGAACAGAAGGCAAAAGGGAAAGTGAATTTAAGCCTCGTTTGTGGCACCAATACACAGGGGCAGCTATGGGCCTGCTCAGCACCCAGTTTAGTTGGAGCAGCCCTGAAGCTGCTCTAATAAACGCGCTGGCAAGCAGAGAATAGTCACAGCGCCATGGGCTCCAGCAACAATCCCCTTCCACCCTTCTATGCCTGGTGGAGCCACTGCAGAGCCCTTAGGCCTCAACCTGTTCCCTAGGCCTGCAAATAGTGCCAGCCCCCGCAGTGACCCGCACCATGCACTGCAGAAGCAAATGAACTGCTAGCAGTAGTACTGAAATGCCCCCACTCCGGTACAGGGGTGGGCGCTTCCCACCCAGGCTGCGTTAATCCAGTGCGCATGGAGCAGAGGCGGAGGTGCTGCTAAGTGACAGGTCAGCTTTATTGTGCAGTGAATGTCCTTGTGGTGTGAAGGGGGGAAAGAGCAGGTGCCCTTAGTTTACTGCTGCTCTCGCTGTTCCCTGTCCCTGGGGAAGGGCAGGTGTTAATGCAGAGCATTACTCACACCTCCCCTTGGATCAGGGTCACAATTCAGCATGAAAAGCAGATCGATACCGTATCCCAGCACCAGCCCCAGGCTTCACCGACGCGCCTCCCAGCCCCAGTGCACCGTGTCACGGGCGTCACCCTGCTCCAGCCTTACAGGGGTTAAAACAGCCCTGAAGAGGGCTGGAGCTGGCGGAAAGCAGCAAATCTAGTCTGATTGGGGAAGCAGCCACAGCTGTGGCCAGCCCAGTCCAGGCCCAGCTGGCCCTTATAAGAGGGCCATGGACTAGGAGCAGAGCCCTGTGGGGAGAGAAGGACCTGGCTGCCTGGGAGCCCAGGGTACCGAGGGTCGAGCAGGGCTGAGGGAAGGCCAGAGGAGCTGGGGAGCTCCAGCCTGGCAACCCCCAGGCTGCAGGCTTTGAGCAAAGCCTAAAACAGGTTCTGGGTTTGCAAAAGTGCAGCCCAGGGCTAGGCAGAGGCAGCAGATCTTACCGCCCCCCCTGCCCATGATGAGTGGCCATTACAGACTCCAGTCTGCCCCAGTGAGCGGGGGCAAGATGATGCCTGGCAGTAGCCACTGAGGCAAGGTGGGATTAGGGGGGTTAGGGGTTCCCTGGGAGGGGAGACACAGACCGTGGGGGGCATTGCAGGGGGCAGCACCCCAGGTAAAGGGGCACCAGGGTCTGGGAGGGACTCAGGGGCCAGCGACAGGTGAGCCACTGCCTTGCAGAAGGTGATCTGAGCTGGCAAAAGAGCTAATTCCTGGACAACCAGCAGGAGGTGCCACAGGGGTGAGTCTGGCATCGCTCCACACGGGCTATGTTGAATTTCAGACTCCACGGCGGGCGCAAACCCCGGCGGGTTGTGTGAGTTCTGCACACCTCGCCATGGCCGTTTTGCCAAGGAGGAGATGCCCACGCGTTCTAGGGACAGGACGCTCTTTAGACTGTGACCCCTCTTGTAAACGGGGGCTGGGTGTGCTGTGCAAATGGAATAAAATCATAAAATACGTCCCGTAGTACCGTATGGCTGGAGAATAGCTAACGTTGTACCTGTATTTAAGAACGGGAAATAAAGTGCTCCAGACAATTACAGACCTGTTAGTCTGACCTCAGAACTATGCCAGGCTTTAGAACAAATTGGAATGGAAAGAATAATTAAATTAAATTAGGTAGCCAGATATTAAATTAAAGCTGATATAATGCAACATGGATTTGCCAAAGGTAGATCAGGCCAGACTAACCTGATTTTCTTCTTTGAGAAATAACTGATCTTTTTAGATAAGGAAAGTGCAATGGACTTAATATACTTGGCCTTTAGTAAAGCATTTGACAGGTACCACGTGGGAAGGAATTAGTTAAATTAGAGACGATGAGGAGCCGCACAAGAACTGCAAGGTGGATGAGGAACTGGCTAAAGGGGAGAAGACAACGGGCTGTGCTGAAAGATGGATTAGTGGCCTGGAGGGATGTTACTAGTGGAGTTCTTCAAGGATCAGTCTCAGGGCCAAGTGTGTTCAATGTTTTCACTAATGACCGTGGCACAAACAGTCTCAGTGCTCGAGGGAACACGGATTCTTTGCTTAGATGGACTCGGAGCAAATAACACAGTCAATCCAGAGACTAATTACACATTACAGCCACCGGTTGATAGGATTTCATAACCCCAGAGATACTTTCATTGACTCGCAGTGTCTCCGAGTGGAGACCTCGGTAGCTTAGAGCATCGTTTACTGCTCTGTCAATCGAAGATAAATTCCCCCGTTCTCCCTGGGAAGTCTGGCGTGTGCCTGGCTTGCAGCAGCTCTGCTCAGGGGCAGCGAGAGAGCAAGTTAACCAACCAGAAACAAGACACGAAGCACGTTAACTGCTGACGGGTTGCAGGTGGTTGCTGACGAGCGATGCTGCCTTCGTAGCACAGACCCAGCTTCCAGTCTGTTGGGCTTGTGCCCCTGCTTACTAACCTGGGGACATGCTCATGACGATAATGGTGCCAGTCACTGCAGTAACTAGGGTCCAGGTCTTCAGAGATATTTAGGTGCCTAACTCCCACGGACACCAAAGGGGAGCTAGACGCCTATTTAGTTTTGAGGAGCGGAGCCTAAATACCTCTTGACGAGTTAAAGAAATCAAATTCACAACTAGCCAGTGGCCTGCTTTTCCTCTGCTGGGCTCATGTGCAGAGTGCCTGATGAGACCTGCCTTTGGCATTTCTATCTGGACAGCAAGGTCCCAGCCTGGCGCGTGTTCTGCACACAGCCGCACTAGGGATGGACCAACGGGTTAGTCAGGAAATCAGAACAGTTCCAAACCTCCGCCTCTCTCCAGAACCAGTCTGGGGGTTCTCTGGGTTATGCCGGGCTCGGTGAGGTTCCAGATGACCTAGAGGCTTCTGTGGTCTTAGCCCAGAAGGGCCCAGCGGGTCATCCTGCCCGACCTCCTGTAGATCACAGGCCACCTCTGTCTGCACACTAAACACACCCAGCCCAAAGCGTTACAGCCCCCGGAGACTAGACCAGGATGGGCCACCGGCAGAGAACAGGCCACAAAAAGCAAGGCAGAGCTTTGCGCAGGGGTAAATGGGCATGCCTGGTGCAGAACAGGGGAGAATTGGGCCTGTCCCCTTCCCCAGGGCCGCCAGCTGGACCAGGTCTGGAAGCCAGGGATGGCTAATTGGCTCCCTTGGCTGAGGCAGGAGCTGTGGCCGAGGGCTCTTGTCCCTGCCTCTTAGTGGAAACGTGCCCATAATGCAGGGCCAGATGAAGAGGAGTGCCAGGCCCTACAGGCACAGGGCCATGGAAAGAGCTCCTGGCCTTGGGAATCACGGCAACTCCTTTGGCTGTGATGGAACGACACCAGTTAACGCCCGCTGAGGGACTGTCCCACCGAGGGAGACAATCGGTGCTGAGGGGGGGAGAAGAAGGGCCGCAACGCAGTGAACGGTCTGGCCAAACGGAGACCCTGCCGCTCCAGAGAGGAGAACGGGAGGTGCCCGCCCTGTTCTCGTCTGCCGCCCCCCCTGCAGGCTGAGCAGGATTTCCTCCTGCATGGCAGCATCCACCACCACCTATGAGTGACACAGGAGGGGCACCCTGCAGAGCCCTGCCTGGGCGGGCGCCGGGCGCAGACGCTGCATCTTGTCCGAGCGAGCAAAGCGGGAGCCACGTCGCTGCCCCTTCCACCTGCCCCGTTCGGCGAGGGTCTGTTCCAAGAACAGCTCTGCCCGGGTCAAACTGCTTGGAATTCAGGCCGGAGAGCAGACGTGGGAATCCCTTCTGCCTTACACAGCTGAACCCCCAACGCTGGAACGCTCTCGCGTTGCTGGTAACAATGGTGAGGGAGGAGGTCCCGGGGCCAGGAGACGGTGGCTGGCAGGGCAGAAACGGGTCAGCGGCCAAAGCGCCAGGCACAACACTGGGCAGAGCCTGCAGAGGTGCTGGAGAAATGAGGTAGACGCCGGGGGGAAGCAGCAGGAGACGAAGCCAGAGGAGCAGCGCTCGGCTCCACAGGGCTAGGTGATGCAGTCAGCTGAGCAGAGCGGAGTCTTGGCCGTGGGAGGAGCGAAGGCCCAGAACCGCTGGCAGGGCCCAGCCGGAGAGCGACAGGGCAGGGGGTCTTCCAAGGGGCCAGAGGGGAAAGCAAGAGGCTGATTCAGGAGGCGTAGCTCTGTAGGCTAGGGAGGGCATCGCAGCTGTGCCCTATGAACTGGGGTCTGCGTTCCCTGGGTACCCATGGCTGAGGGAGGATTGTTCAGTGGCTGGGGGGAGATGGGAAAGCTGATGCCAATAGGGGATCTTGGTGTCCTGGCACTAGAATTGGAAAACCCTGGCGGCTGTGAATAAGACTCATAACGGTGCCCACTCCTGAGCTGTAGAGCTGGTCTGGACCACGTCCAGGCGCTAGCCATGGCGGGATACACTAGCCGTACTTGGCCCTCTGCAACAGTGTCTTCCCCCCACGTTTCTCAATGTACTTTACCCCTAGTAATGAGCCCAGGCTCTCTCAGCTGGAGCTGGGGCAGATCGCTGATGCTGACGGTGACTTGGCTGCAGGTTTATAGCGGTATTGGTTACAGCTGTCCTCATATACAGCTATAGGGATAGCGCTATAGCGTGGCCACACTGACACCCGCCAGCGCTATAGTGTGGCCACATTTGCGGCACTTCAGGCGGCATTGGGAGCAGCACATTAGGGCAGGTATCCCAGCATTCAGCGGGGTGCAACGTGCTTTTCAAACGAGCGGGGTGAGGGGGGAACGTGTTGTGTGTATGGGGAGGGAGAGAGCGAGTGGTTTTTTCCGTCCTTCTGACAGCCCGTCAGCGCGTGTCCGTTCACAGAGAAGATTAGCAGGCTTTGTTTTCACACAGGCTCCCTCCTTAAACATTTGCATTGCTTATCTGCCGAGTTAAGAGAGAAACGCTGAAAAGGTACTTCCGCATTCCTCCAGCCGAGTTCAAAAGAAAGGGAAGAGACATCACTTGCCTTAAATGGCTCCAGGCATCTGAAGAGATCACTTGTAGTGCAGCGGGTGTCCACATTCTCGCCGTAGCACTACAGCGGGAGCACTACAGCCCTTATTCCCCATGCGGAGGTGGATTACCAGGAGCGCTATAACTCCGAGGTTATAGTGCTCTACGTGCCTTGCCAGTGTGGATGGGTAGTGAGTTGTAGTGCTCCTGACGGCTTTATAGCGCTATAAAGTGCCAGTGTAACCAGGGCTTGAGTCACGGGCTAGCAATATTATTTTCCCTCGTAGGCGACTTGTGAATCTCTCAGTGAGGTCTCCGTTTGCAGTGGCCCTGGCTATAACTACACCCAGGTGACGTGTAGAGTGACAGGGCATTTGATGGCTTGGCTGGGTGGTGAACGTATGCAAGGAGTTTTAGGAACAGCTGGTATTAAGGGGAGAGCAATCATATGGCTCCACTTCACTGTATCATCACTCCAGGAGAAGATTGTTCCTTGCAGATCATTTACACAACGGAGCTGATCCTTAGCTCGTGTAAATGGTCCTAGCTCCATGGACGGCAAGCTGGGAGCGTTTCACTGGGCACAGCAATCCCAGTGTGTTCAGTATTCGCTGGCTAGTCTGAACTTGGGTTTCCTCATTCGCGCTGGTTGTAATGGCTGCACGTTGGTTGTTTGCTGTTCAGTATTCATGTGTGATTGGTCATGTCAGGCACATGCATTTCGCCACCAGGAGCCTAATACTGAATGACAGGAAGCAAACAACGAAGCCTGACTTTTCAGCTCCTCATTCAGGCTACAGTTTTTGTGGCCCTTCTAGGGCTCATGAATCTTTTCATAAAGTGCCCAGCAGTGGCTCGGGTAGTTACATAAGAAAGCTCCTGACTCCCATCAGTGCTAGAGGAGGCTCCTGCCACAATGACAGTGAATCATGAAGCTGTTCACCAATCGCTCCCTGCATGTGTAACCCAGGCTAATACACTAGGGCTTTGTCCCACTAGTCGTAGGCTGCACACAGAGGGGTAGGAATGTGCGCAGGGCTGGTGTTCTTGCTCAAACAGTAGGGGCTTGTGCTTTGAGATCCTGCAGGTGCCCTCGCCTGTGGTGTCTTTCACATACCCCCTCTTGGAGCAGAACTCCTTCCAGTCCCTTGTGATGCTGGCAGACTAGGGGCCAGCTGGACAGACAGCTGCCCAGCTGGAGTCTGTCCAGCTCCCCTGAGGGTTAACAGTGCTTGGCTGGGTATTAGAAGGTGCGGAAGTGAATCGCGGTTGGACTCTACCGAATGCTGGCTTAGGGCTGCCTGCGTTACTCCGCTTTGCAGTAGCTGTGTCCCATACAGTCACGTGCTATCTGAGTGAGTGTATTGAGAGGGGTGTTAATTAGTGTAAAGTGCTGCCAAAAAACCAGAGCCCTTTCGATACCAGACAGGCGCTGGGTGGATCTTACACCTGGAAAATCCCTAGGTCTGGATTGATAAACCGGCACCGGTTCTGCGCCCCTCTCTGTGCCAAAGCGCAGGGATGTGCACTCCTTCCATCACCTCGCCGCGCAGCTCAGCACAAGTGGGCGGAGGGGGTTAATGAGCTCAGCAGGGCTCTGCCGCTCTGACTGTGTATGGAGGCGGGTGCAGGGGGACACAAAGGTGTTTCTAGGCATAAGCAAGAGATCCCCAGCTGCTTGGCCTGGGTAAGCCCTGCAGATCAAAGTGCACTTGCTGATTAGAGATGCCGATATTACCTGTACCTCGTTCGTGTGTCTGTTTGCTTTAATCCAGGAAATAACCCGCTAATCTCCAGTTTGCACTAGGACGGGGGTGGGGGAGCCTGGGGTTTGGTGTGAGACCTAACGCACATTTGACCAGGGGTAGGGGACTGGTCCTTTGGGATCAGGAGTCACGTAATTGTTGGGGCAAGGGACCATCTATCCCAGAGACACCCCCCCCCCCCCGGGACCAACAGCCTTTCCCTACAATATACATGGCTGCCCCCGCAACCCATAGGGATTTCCCATGAGGCACCTGCCTCCTCCCACACCAGGGAGGCACCAACAGACTCCTCCCCCTCCGGACAAACCAGGCAAACCCCACTTTGGCCACCAGGAAAGGGACAGGACCCCAATGTGTGACCTCCCTCCCCACACACAACTAGGATTCCCTACCCGCCTGCCCCATGCGGGGGGGGGTTCCCCTGCTAGGCAGCTGCGGGGTGGGGGGGTGCAGAGCGGGGAGCTCTCCTCCCAGACCCCTCCCCCCCCCAACCCAAAGCTTCCACCCCCTCCTGTCCTGTCCTGCTGCGGGGAGAGAATCTCTCGTGCCCCCATCTGGGGGGGGAAGGGGACACCCCCCTTGCCCCCCCACTGTTCCCTCTTAGCCAAGTGTGACACCTCCCCGCTAGTCCCTCCCGCCCCACACCTGAGGATACGCTCCCCCAGTCCCTGCCCAACCACCTGGGGGGGGCTGCCCCTTAATGTCCCCCCATAACCCAGAGATGACCCCCCCAGATAGCTGGAATAATGCTCCCCGCTTCCTGCTCCCACAGTGCCTGGGGGGTGAGATGTGCTCTATAGCCCCCCCCCAGATGATGTCATCATCTCTAGAGTGACCCCTCCCCCCCTCCTTTCTCCTGGCGGCCAGGACCGGAGCCTCTCTGACCCTTGCCGGGGTGGCAGCCGCCTCGGGGGAGACCCTGGCAGCCAAGGGGGCCCTGACCCCGAAGGTCTCGGGGCTCAGGACGTGGGAGCACAGCTTGGGCTGAGTGAGTTGCTGCTGCAGGGCATGGGGCAGTGGGGGTGGGGCAGGGGAGGTGGGGGGCTGGAGCCTGGGGGGGAAGTGGCTCCCCAGGGTGTTCTGCTGCCTGTACTGCTCGGGGAAGGGGAGCATTGGCCCCCCCCACACCCCATTGCTGCCTGTGTGTAACGTGTCAGCACCAGGCTTTAGCACCCGGGCCGACTCCAAATCCAAACCCCAGCGCTGCCCGTTTGTCTCTCCAGGGGGACCGAGGAGCCAGGCAGCCGAAAACCCACCACCTGGTGGGTCAAAAATCACCGGCCCGAGTGGCCCCGCCCTGGCGTTGGGGGTGCACTGAGCTGGGGGCGCAGCCCTGAGCAAGGATGGGCCAGTGCTATGAATGCGAAACTGACCTTAGGGCCCAAGCTGGGCTCTGAGCTGGGAGGGGGGCAGGTGGCACCCCCGCTCCAGTAGCGCTTTGTGTAAAGTTGTTTGTGTTGGGCTAAGACTGGCTCATGGCCCACGTGGAGTCCAGGGGCCGCCCGTCGTAAAGGGAGACGTGCCTAAGGGTTTGTCGCACCGCTGAAGGTACTCTTCAAACGCTAGAGCTGGGTCAGCCCCGGGCCAACGCCACGCTCCACCACCTTCACGCTGTTCGTTTAGCCAGGTGTAATCCGCCGCTCAGCTTTCAGACCCTCCTCCTCCTCCCCCCCTTGCTAACTACCAAGCCTGGCCAAGGGGGGCCAAGCCCGGTCCCTCACAGCGCTCGGGGTGGGGCTGTTCAGGTTTTGCACCAACCCGTTAGTGTGTGTGTTGCCTCACACTAAAAAAATCCATGTGGTCAGGGTCTAATGACGCTCTAGTCTAGACTAAACGGCTGTGCCCTTAGCTTGCAAGCTCCCTTTTGTTCTTCTTCCAGCTCTCACAGTGGATAAAAAACCAAATCAAGTAACTATATTTAAGTTAAAAAAAAGTTTACAATAGAGTCTGCAATTCCAGGCTTGACATCATGGCAACCTTTACTTTCTTACTTGGAACATCTGCTCAGAAAAATGTCTGTCGTGAGCCAAGACCAGAGGCTCAGACTCTGCACTGACACAAACTGCTCTTGCTTCCAACAGGGCCTTAAGGGCCAGATATTCTAGGGCCTCAGCTCCTGGAGTCATGTGAGTACAGAAGATTAGCAGCATTTATTTTTAAAGTGACCCTTTCTAGTGTTCCTTGTTGTGCAAAGCAATTTGAAAATGTGACCCAAGTGTAACCAATGGAGTGCCATCTGCCTGAGTCTGCAGGCAGTCTGAAACTAAAGCTTGGAGAGGTGTGAACCATCTCACAAATTGCAATGGTGCATTTAACACCGGGACCCCTGCTCTGGGGAGCCATGCCAACACCACCCCAGCAGGGGGCCCTGTCTGTAGGTGGAAGGGGCAGAAAGCAGCTAGCCAAGTGCCCCCACCCAAGCAGATAGACCCTGCTTACTGGGGCAAATATTGGGGTGCATTCCCTTTCAGTGGCCTCTGCTGCAAGAAGATGAGAATGGCCAGTCCTTGATTTGAGGGGAGGGGCTCCTGCCACTCCAACTGGGGGACGGAGCTACAGGTCGACCTTGGCCATGGCCGACCTTGGGCATGTCTATAGTGCCATTAAACACTGGACATTTGAAGCAGGCCAGAGCCTGGACCACAGCCCAGCCCAGGTGTCTCCATGGCAGTTTTTACAGCCCGAGTCCTGGGAGCCACATCAGCTAACGTGAGCCAGCCATGGGTGTTTAATTGCAGTGTAGACGGCCCCTGAGCATCCGGGATTGCCTTGATCCATCCCTGGGCTTCAGCAGGGTTGGACTGAGCAGGCGTGAGCCCCGGGGAAAAGGAACAGGAGGATATTGCTTTACAGCACTGTCCTGAGGCAGGGGGAGCATTTGTCGTGTACAGGGCAGAATCAGGTCATCTTCCCTGATTGCATGAACTCAGGATTGACAGAGCCAGGACTGCTACCCCTGTACCTTACAGGGCCCTGTCCAAAGAAAGCACCAGCCCTTGTCCTAGCTTCTCCAGGCTGTGGGTTTTAAGAAACTGAAGAACTAGCGGAAAACTAGTTCTGTATGGGTTTGTACTCCTCCCCAGCTCCCCAGCCCCCAAAAACAAGCCCAGAACAAAGGGAGAACCCAGACAGGAAATACAGAATTGGAACAAATGATCCTCAGTGGCCTTCTTCGATAAGTAAGTGGTCACTGACAGAACCCCACTGAATGAATATTCAAACAGCTATTTGCAATGATCCATGTTTCAACATTCTTATATACACACATCTCCGGGAAACCGCCTCCCTGCACAAACCGCTAGATTTGAAAAAGAAAAGGTGGGGGGCGGGGGTGTCAGAAAGCAAATACGCCCATTATTGTGGTCAGTGAAATGAGGACAGCGCGTAGTTCCTGTACAGTGCACCAGTGCAGCTGGCTATGGAGGGACAGCGCCATCAGAGATGCCACGTTCCCTCTCCAGGCCGTGGCGCGGGGTGAGTTCTATGAGCGAGGGTGCCAGGATATTGGAATGTGAGTGTCCTCCTTTGCTGTTCTGTATCTGAGTCTGCTCCGGGGTGGCTACAACATGTTCCTGCCCTTGATTAGTCCCCTGCTTGCCCAGGACGTATTCCCGAGGGTCGCTGGTCTTTAGCTGCTGCACGGTGTCCTCGGGGAGGTGGAGGCTGCCCAACTGCGTTACATGGCCCAGGAGCGTCACTCACGCAGCATGACTGACGTGAAGGCTTAATTTACAACAGATCCCATGCTAGATTAACGTCACGTTCCGTGCACCGAGCGTGGTCGTGCTTAGCTGTCGCTATGCATGGCCTCCTCCCATTAGTTTCATTTTAAAATGAACCAAAAGCAGGAAAGGAAAATCATTTTCTCTTTTTTCCTCTTACAGCAGCCTACTGCCTGCCGTTCTCTGCGGAGGTCTCAATCTCATCCTTCAGCAAAGGCGCCCTACTGGCCAAAGAAAAACTTTCCGTTTCAGGACACGCTCCTCTAAGAACCAGTAGCTGCGTGTGCTCCCGTAGAGTTCAGGGCAGTGCGGACTAATGCATTAACTAGCAAGCTGGGGCAAGTCCTCGATCACCAGTAGGAGTTAGATTCTTGTAAACACAGTATTGCGTGAAACAAAGAAGAGTTGGGGGATGAAAAGACGCAGGACTTATGCATCGTTTACCATCAACCCACTGCATCACCTGGACCTGTCTTTCCAGTATCCAACACCAGCACGTGTGTCTCATGGGCGCCTTGGAACATCGCAGTCCGAGCTGCTGTGGTTTTCTGCACTCAGAGAGCCGCACGCACCGTGGTCTTCCTCTCTCCTGAGCCTCACAAGTGGTTGTTCTTGGACAGGTAGGCTATCAGAGCCACGGCAACCCCCACATAGATGCCAGTTCCGATCGTGATGGACAGCACGGCCAAGAAGAGTGCTCGCCGGGAGCTGGAGCTTGCTTGGTGGAAGTCCCCCTTGGCCACTGCTTTGTTCGTCTGCAAGATAAACGGACAAAGACTGTATTTATTGACCCTGAACATGGAGTGGACACGCTTCTACAATACGGAGACGAATCTTACCATTCATAAATCAGTAACAGCGTCTGTGTAGAATTGAATGGAGAGAGGCCCAGATTTTGCACGTTATCTGGCTGCTACTGTGATCTCAAAAGGGGCCTCTTTGACTTTCACTTTGACCTCGACCTTAACGAAGCAGGGCAAAGCAGCCAGTTCTCGTTACCGTATCGCTGTTGAGCTCAACCACCAGAATGTATTTATTACTGGCAAATGATTACCAGAAGTAGTGGGAATTATGCACAACGGAAAGAAATTACATGGCCCCCCATCTCTCTTACAAGTGAGTTGTGCTGTTCCACAATGAATATCCATACTGGGGACACCTAAGGAACGGGGTGGAGTGGGAGGAGGCTTTGTGGGCATCAAATGGAACATTTCATGGGACCCTCCCTGAGGCTGTTTCTCCATTTCCACATGCAGCATCTGAGGGGGAGTTTAAGAACTGGGAACCAAAACGTGAAAATCACAACTGGCTTCTCTCGGATGGCCTTCAAATAACTGACGCGCTTCCTGCGTCAAACGCTCACTGCCAGACAAACGTTCTCGCTACCTGGCCAAAGCCGCTGCAGACAGACACTCCACGTGCCTTGGGGACTAGAGCAGAGCCGTGCTCCTGCAGGAGCAGGTTTGCAGTTGAAGGCTTTGTATGCTCCCATTAACTGGCAAGGTTACGGCTCCTACACTTAGGGGCTTTGTGGAACTGGGGCCATAGCGGTGCTGCTCCCTTGGTCTGGCTCCATAAAGCTGCAATAAGCTGCTTGATCCCCACCCCTAGGGACCTACAGGATAAACCTCACCTTGGTCCCCACCCCTGACAGTGGCAGGGGAGGCACTGAGCATGCTTGGAAATCTCATTCCCTAGCTGACTCCAGGGCTCACAGGCACAATCCAGAGCTGGCTGAAGTTGATGGGAACTATCCCACTGAAACCAGTCCATTGAATTCTTCCCCTGTCTGCCCTGGAAAGCGACGTGACAAGGATGCTGGATGGGAAACTGCAAGGCTGAAAAGCGTCCCTTTGATTATTGCAATTCCATTCGCTAACAATAAAAACTGAGACGACAAGGTCTCAAACAGCTTTCCCTGCCCAGAGGGCTACCCATGTCCACCCTACATCAGAGACACATGTAGGCCCAGATCCTCAAAGCCAGGGAGTAGGTGCCCAGAGACCCAGTGATGACATGGAACTTCGCCTCATTGGCCACTGGGGCATTACTCACGTGCTTAACATTACACGTGTGCTTAAGCGCTTTGCTGGGTTGTGACCCTGGTCAATCATTAGTTTGAATTTTAAAACCACCTTATTCCTAGGAACCCTGGATATTAAATGGTGCAATGCAGGGGCTGGCCTCACCTGCAGAACTTTTCAAGTATGTTTATTAGTGGGCTTAGCAGAATTCAATTTTGATTTTTTTTTTGACAGACAGTATCAATGTTTATTTATAAGCATTTTCCCCTATTTTTATCTATTTAAATGTTCACAGTTGTGGTAAATTACTTAGGGGTCAGACCATTATTTAATGAGAGGAGATGCTGAGATTCAAGAAGTGAAAACTTTATAACTGTTAAAACACAAATTATCATCACGTGTCAAAATCTACAAAGTAAAGCTCCTTACATCAAACTCGAATACTTTCTCAAGCAGCATTTAACTTACTGTGCCTGTCTGTACATTTCAATTATTAGCAGTGGAAACAGTTTTTGGTTGGTTTGTGTATGAGGAAATTAACATTTACCAATAAAAATCGAATCCTTCCAAGTCTAATCTTGATCACACTGTTATTTGTTATTCGTGCTGCTCTGGCACCTCGGAGCAGCTAGACACTATGCAACCATGGAACAAGAAAAACCCCATCCCTGACCCAGGTTAGAAAAGGAATGATATCCCAGGACTGATTCATAACAATACCTACCTCTTATCTAGTGCTTTTTGTCAATGGATCTCAAAGCTCTTTACACATGGGTTGCTATCATTATCCCCATTCTACAGATGAAGAAACTGAGGCACAGAGCAGTGAGGTGACTCATCAGGTCAGAGAGAGAGCTGAGAATAGAACTTTTTTATTTTAGCCACTAGGCCACACAGCCTCCCAAATGGCTTCTGTAAGTCTGTGGGCTTCATATTGTCACTGGCAGACTTACTCTTGTCAGTTAATTACTATATATAAGTGTGCAGCGGTAGGAGGAATAGGGTGACCAGATGTCCTGATTTTATAGGGACAGTCCTGATATTCAGGGCTTTTTCTTATATAGGCACCTATTATCCTCCACCCCCATCCAATTTTTTTACACTTGCTGTCTGGTCACCCTAAGGAGGAAGGGCATAATGAAAGCTTTGGTTATATTTCTTGGTGCACAGACACTCTGCTTTTGACACTTCTCTGCCTGTCTCTAGCTTTCGAACCGGTTCCTGCTACGCCGGTATTTGTCTTTTTACCATCTTGCTCCCTGAAGCAATTTCGCGCAGCCAAATGACAATCCAGGAAGCTGACAAAAAGGCTGCTGGCCATTACGTAGTGACTCTATTAGGAGAGCTGTCTCTTCTGATTTATCAGCCTCATTCTTCTTGAGCATACTGGCTTATGAAAGTGAAAACAACCTCAAACGCTATGTTAGTAGGAATCAGGGGTGAGCGGCAGGGAAGGGGAATAATTCTTGGGGAAGAGCGACAAACAAACCCTTGATGAGATTAACCCTTCGTCCACTGCCGCTCAGGCGAAGCTGCCGCTGACTTCCTGAGCAGCGCACGCTATTTTCCCAGCTCTTGGCATCGGGCTGAACACACAGGCAAAAAGTTTCCAAAGTGACGAGTGATTTCAGGGGCCTCCCATTAGCCCAACGAGGGCTATGGCCAAGCAGGCCTGCCCAAAAGGTAGGGCCCATTGAAGAGTCACTGCATGAACACACTGGTCACTCTTAAATACCTTCGGGAATCTGGGCTCGGGATCAGGTCTTAGGTGCCTAACCCCCATTTAAACCAATGTGAGTTAGGTGCCTAAATACCTTTGAGGATCTGGGCCTGGGAATCTTCCCATTCAACGGACTTTGGATCAGGCCCGTAGTGAGAGGAGTTTCCATTTACACATTACCCTTTATCCCTAACACGGGCAGACACCCATAGAAAGCTTCAGAGATTGTCATTCCTTCCTCAGGAGACTGCAATAACTTCCACTTGCTCGCCGGCTATCTGCAGCAGTCTTAACAAACGGCCTGATCCAAAACTCTCTGAAGGGAATTAAAAAAAACTCCTACTGAATTGAATGGGCTGTGGTTCCAGCCCTTGCTCCCTTGGGAAATCTGGCTGGAACGCCCCAACTACCATGCTCAGATCTGCCCACTAAGTGCCCTGTCTTCACACCCTCTACACCACTGTAATTATCTTTGTACAGAATACGCCTGGTGAGGTGTCATTTAAAAACTAATTACTCACCAATCACATCATGGTGACATGTCTGAAGCAACAGGATATGAAAGGGTATGAATTCCCCCGTGGGATGTCACTAGCACATATTCTGGACCAGGCCGCCCTGCCTGGGCAAAAGGGTAAAATGTGGCTGTCCTAAGCAAGCAATGTGGGTTTATCTCAATTTACATACAAGCAGTAAACAGGGCCATCAAGCTAACAAGAGGAGGAGACTGCAGGAGACGGAACAATTTACCGGGGACGGAACACCAGGGAGCTTCCTTCACTGCCAGACTTCACCTCCCCTTCCTCACAGCTTGAATAAAACTTTACTGTGAGGGGACCTTCGGAAGAATCCATTTCAAATTTCACTGGACTATGAAAGAACGGGGCAAAGAAGCCCAAGTTCCCTCTTTCAGTGAAGACAACAAAGGGACCAGCCCTTTGGGCTTCTGGAGGTAATCCTGACCGGGGCTGACATCCCTCCTGCTGGAAAATTCTGGGTGAGAACAGCGCTCTTGAAGAAAGAAAGACTTATCTTGCTAGGGTAAGTTCAGTCTCTAGAAAGCCTAGTGAAGTGCACAATATTTTCTTGTCCACAGTGTCCTGGGTTTACAGCTCTCCACTGTCACCTTTTAATTTCCCAGTGATTTTGGTGTTCAGTTAAAAATAACGGTTGCATCATATGGCAGGGCATGCAGACAAGAGCTGAACTCACACTTGGCACGATTGTTGCTCAAATCACATCACCTGCAGCTTGACGGGGGAGCATTCGCTTTCACACCAGTCCCTTTTCAACTCGCAGGGAAACTGTTTTGCACTGTGCACTTCAACTTCAGTCTCTCGGTCTCTGTAGGTGATGTATGTTCTCTTTAGATCATGAAGTTATACACACAGTGTTGTGTTCCTTTGTGTCAGATCCTGTTAGGAATTGCCCTGTCGGATCAGAAAGGTTGGAAAGGGTTCAGAAGAGAGCTAGGAGAATGACCTGAGGTCTGTGAAATCTGCCGTATAGCAAGAGACTAAAGAAGTTCATTGATTTCGCTTATCCAAGAAAAGGCAAAAGAGGTGACTTGACCAAGTGCCTACATGGGGCAGAGACGACCGAAAGTCGATGGCTCTTTAATCTAGCAGAAAAAGGCAGAGCGAGATCCCATGGCTGGAAGCCAAAGCTAGACAAATTCAGATTAGCAGCAAAACATGCATTTGTCATAGGCAGGTAATTAACCACTGGGACACGGAGGATTCTCCACCAGTGGGCGTGGTGTGATGCAGACAGGGTATCTTTCTCAAAGAGAAGCTCTAGTTCAAAGAGAAGTTATGGCCTGGCACAGGAATGACTAGGAGGTTCCACAGCCCGTGCTGTGCAGGAGGTCAGACAGGATGATTGTAATGGTCCCTTGTTGCCTTACACTCAGAGTCAGCCCAGTGGGGCATCCCGTCCAGTGCCGTGTCTCCGACAGAGGCCAGCACCAGCTAATCCACTGAATGGTTCAAGAAGCCATAAAGTGGGCAGTTGTTGCCCACGCTAACAAGCGACTTCGTCCATCCATGCAGGGGCTACAGGATTGAAAATCATAAATATGAAAATAGCATGATCGGGCCACTGCCGAGCCACTTCGGCTAAAACAACCCAGAGCGCCGTTTGCAATTTTTCCCAAGCCTCTCAGGCTGGCTCCTGAGCTGGTGTAACCGAGCGTAGCTCCCTGGGTAATCGGATATGGGTCAATGCCTCCGGAAGGATCCCCTGCTCATTTTAGCACAGTTAAAAACGTCTCTGACTGAGGAAGGGACACAGGCAGAAGCCCAGTTTTAAGAACCTGAGCAGCGCTCTTGTGCTTAAAATTCGGCACAGGCCGAGGTGCCAGGATGGAGAGAGAATGGTGACAGACTCCATCTGCTTCCCCCTTTTCTCTTGCCTGGCAAGATGGGGGTTGGCACCCAGGTGAGTGCTAAGCCAATTTAACTCATTCTCCAGGCTGCAAGTTCTGCAGCAGCAGGCCCAGCACGTTTGATAAGTAACAGATGTGACCGGCACAGAACATTGACAGAATGAGGAGCTGGGGCTAGTTCATCACTCACTGGACTGGAAACTTGCTCCTTGCGCTGCCGACACAATAAGAACGTGGTAAAGAGCTCAGAGCCTGGCACTCCATCAATTCTCGATTGTCCTTCCGTTCAAGCAACCCACGACAGGACTTTGACTCACATGCCCTGGATTTCCCGTGTGACTGTATGCGCTTGAGAGTAGCTGTACTGCACTGTACAGCTACCAGAGCCGGCTGTGGGCACAGCTGGAAGGACTCCAGGTCTGAGAGCAGCGTGGCTGGAAGGACGGCACTTAACCATGTACTCATTCTAGGTGGTTGGAAGGTATTTTCTGCAAAGCTGTGGAAAAGCTATGGGAAAATTCCGATTTTGCTCAGCTACCAAAATGAATGTCTTGTTGCTTCAATAGACTATTCAAGGAACTGCTCTGGCGTTTCCACCAGAGAGTCTAGAAAACACATTAATCACCTCTCTGGGCTGCGGGTCTGTGGGCTTGAGGAAGATAAATATCACATCGCTGTAGCTGCAAGTTAACACTCAGATGCATCACACGGTGCCTCATACATCACACCCGCATTGCTCACAAATGCCTCTTCTGCTATGCTGGCACCAGTCACAGTTACCAGTTAACCCCCCTGCCGTAGCCTGAGCAGCTGGCAACGTGCTGGAAGGTCCCTGGGGAGTTGGAGGGAAAGGTGTCCTCCGGGCCAGATTGTGCTGTGTGGCTGCTGGAGGACCCGTCCTCCCTTCTCTGCAGAGAGGATGATTTGGGGACTCTCTGAATGTGATGCAATTGTTGTGTCTTCGACCATCTCCGTGTGCAGTTTGTCATTCATGGGCTGACAAAATCCCCAACATGAATCTCCCACTCGCTGTTAACCGTAAGGACTGTGCTCTGGCTGAACAATGGGTATGTCAAGGAGGGGCCTGAGCTGGAAAACTGGTTTGAGGAACTAGATCTGCAGAAAGTGAGGAGGGGAGGATGGAAAATATCCAGAGAGGAGAACAAAGGGACAGAGGTGACCCAGCAGGTGTTTGAAAAGACAAAGGATGCTGGGGCAAGAGCGGGGAGCAGGCTTTCGAAGCAGAGGGGACTATGGGACAGCTGAGGAAGTAGGAAGCTTCTTATGTTCAGTGACGTGCCCAACTCCTCTGGAAAGTCAATGACAGCTGGGTGCCTCGCTGCCATTTGGGTCCCACTGTTCTCCCCGGGCCCTGTCCAGGCTCTCTCACTGGGTACCAGGAGCAGCTCGAGGACAGCTCTGCATGTTTCAGGATTACCTTTGGTAATATCTGAGCAACAAAACAGTCTGCTGCCTCGCTATGGAACACCCATATGCCCACCCCTTAGCTACGTTTCTGCCCTCATGCATCTCTGCCACTGGTTATGAGACACCGGAATTATCCTAAGATTCAGTTTTATTTGTATTGCTGTTGCTCCATCAGTGATCTGGACTCCACTGGAGTAGGTGTGGTACACACCTAAAATAAGAGCTCCTGCTTGGAGGACCGTACAGTCTAACTAGACAAGACCAACAAGGAATGGTTCTAATCACTGCCTTACAGACAGGGAACTGGCGCCGAGAGAGATACAGGCCCAGTTCATCCCTGCTACTCTTGCACCTTTGCACACAATGGCCAACATGCAGGTCTGCCCAGGCCTGACCCCCTCCGGTCACTCCTGAAGAGGTGATGCAAAGCAGGCGGAGAGCTAGCGTGATGTCTTTACTACATCCCTCAGCATGGCAGTGTCCACATGGGGGGTTATCCCTGCATGGAGACCCTTTGCAGCAGCCTAGCTGGCACCAAGGGGCCATAAAGCAATGAAGAACCAGGCAGCTATGTGGGGTTGCATAGCCCAAGGTCACAAAGGAAGTCTTTAGCAGAACTAGAGACCCAGATCTTCTGAACTGGCAGCCAGCGTTTCAGTCACAGGCTCATTTGTCCTTTCTAATGGACTGGGATCACAGTGAAGATTAGCTCGTTAACTAAAAGCCCCCTAACCTCCCAAGGAAGAGGAGAATTCCTCCGTGACAACCAGAGCTTTCATCAAATACATCTGAAACATTTCCACTTTTGTTCTTATCACTGTGAAGAAAGGATAACGAACCAAATAAAGACTTGTATATTTCTGTTGGTTCTCTGGCGGTTCAATACAATCTCTTTCTGCAGTGTTACATTAATACGCACTGCCTTTTCCCTTAATGGCTTACCCTTGTGCTCTGTGTTCTCGAAATCTCTTATTGTCATACTAATAGAAACGAAGTATTATTTCACATGAAAGTGAACTACTGCGAGGGATTCTAAAGTCACGTTCGCTGGTTGTGAACCTTTAATTTGGAATCATCAAAGAAACCGACTGCAATATTAGCTGCCTTGATGCATATTGGCGGCACATAAAAAGAGGCCATCCCAAGGTTCTTTCCACACCATAAGGTTTAACACTCTGCGCCACCGGGGTGGAACTCTTCTGTGGTGAAGATCCATTAGCATGCAAATGGCAAGCCACGAGTGTCGAACCAGGACTGCTCCAATTGCTAATAATTATCTTCCTTTTATTCCAGCTAGGTGTGATTAGCGGCCTGGCGAGGTTCTAGAATAGAACATTATTTCACAGGAGAAAAAGAAGAAAATCAAACAGCCCCATCCCCTCTGCATGCTGCATACTGGCAGAGAATACCTTGCTGCGGACAAACTGATAGGTACCGCTCTCCCTGCAAAAGAACGATAAAACGGTTGTCAACATCTCCCCCAGACATTTCATTTGTCTGACAAAGGAGGAGTCAAGATGGAGAAAACCTGGCCTTGATCTAGGTGCCTAAATGGGAACTGAGCACAAATGAAACCTGGCTGCTCCCGGGCGCGGGGTCCTTTGACATCAGGCCTGGAGCTATTTTGAAAACGTGACCCTGGATACATTGGGGTGATGAGTGAGTGACGGCTCCAGTCACACGCCGTTAGGGGAGATGCTTTCAGACAGGGCAGCGCACAGAACGGGCGGCAGCGTGCAGGGTAGGAATCAGACACACACACACTGCTGAGCGGGGGCTGGAGCACAGAGGTGGATGTTGCAGTTCTGAACGTGCCGCCCCATTGATGAGCTCTGAACTCAGGCTCTAGCTGGCTGCTTGGTCAGTGAATTGCAGGCTCCTGTGAAGAGCTGGCTGAATAATATTCATTTCAATCATTTATATTTTGTGACATTTGAAGAATGCTCCATTTGTTAAATAGTTTTTGCTTCATTAGCCCTGCCAGGCAAATAATTCTCCAATACTCAAATCCATACTTCGCGCACGTTCTCAAGTAAAATATTCATGAACAATTGTCTTCAGTATTTGCTCATCTCTAAGTCTGTCTCCCCTCAAGGCACTATCCCAAGGCAGGAACCCAACTCCTTTTTCAGTGGGACACAGACAGCATTACACTAGCCTGGGAGAGCTTTTGTGTTCTTGTGAGTCACAGGTTAGGCGTCCGTAGCAGCGAGGAGTCTCACGTTCCGAGGTATTGCTGATGAAATAGAATACGTTGCAATAGTAGACCCAGGAGTCAGCCTGGCACTGTGCTTTGTCTGACGACTCAGTAAATATTTTCTTTTAACACCACCAGGTTGAGAAATTCGTGCTTAGTTAAATTCCATCCTGCTTCCTTAGTCAAACAACAGGACCCCACGTCAAGCTGCAAGTGATCTAAGCTGAGTTCTTTATTATTCATTCTGGGAAGCCAGCTGCATTCAGGATCCAGATAATATGTTTCCAATGACCCAGACTTCCACAGGCTTCTCATGGCTTGTTTGTCAGACGGCGATGAAACTGATTTGCTTGTGTTATGTGAAGATTTGGAGCCAGATCTCCAGGGACTTTGCTGGAGCTGGCATTGCATGGAATAGTGGCTGGGGTACGGGACTGGGTCTCTTCCTGACCTTCCAACCTGGCTCTCTGACCTTGGGTCAGTAGCTTCACCTCTCCCTGACTCTGTTTCCCTCTCAGCCAGGATCAGGACCTACACTCCACCTCACCCAAGTCAGCCAGTGCTGGCAAATGCCTCACGCAATGTATGGGTGACAATAGGGCAGGGCCAGGAGCTAGAGGGCTGAAACTCAAGCCAGCTAAGACTGATGTGAGGACGCTGCTAGGCTGGGGAGAGCAACCAGAAGACGTGGTGCGGAGTGTTTGTGCACCTCTTATTATACGGTAGGAATCCAGGTGGTGTTGAGAATGTGCCACTGTTCTGACCTGGAATGCATCAATGTTGTCTTATATTTGTTGGTCCGTTGGAAGACTGTCTGTAACAGTGAGATTGAACTTGGCACACTTGCAGAGAAGTACTTGGCCCTTGGAGTTCAACCTTCCAATGCTGTGATGGCCTAAACTCCTGCTCCACGTGTAGAGTTGACTCCCACACAAGCATTAAAATTGTCAAGGACAATGAGTTTGTCCTGGTGTGGCACCCCTCGGGGTGTGAGTCAAGCTTGCAGGCAAGGTCGGACCATATAGCGACTCCTACCCCCAAATATCTTGGTTCGTCCCAAGGCTTTCCAATCCAGTGGTAGGTGTAGTCTGCTCCGACCTCCTCAAGGTGGGAGTCATCAGCGAGTCTGGTTTCACTGATGCCCCTGACGTCTATACCTCTTCCGTGTTTTGGCAGGAAGGGCTGTTCTTTGTTCTGGTCTTTGGCCATTATCAAGAAGAGTTCTGACAGTCTAGGACCCAAATGCATCGATGCAGTAAGTTGGGGTGTGGCCGCTCACTCACACGCGGGCTGGGTTAACCTGGGTGCTCAGACATAAATGGCTATCAAGCAGGCTAACTCCGCAGGGAGGTCACACCTAAAGTTTTCCTGGGAGCAAGTACACAAGCAGTGGATTCTTTCAATCCTCAAGCCCATTCGTGTACCCTTTAGCTGGACATGAGTACACCATGCTCGTTACCCATGAAGGCTAGAACAGTACCTGGACTACAGCCTGTGATGGCATGAACTGAAGACGTCTTGCTATCTGCTGCATATGAGCAAGATGGCCCAGAGGCAGGAGAACCGACATGCACAAAAAGAAGGATGCGGGATGGCGTCACCAACCAGGAACGAGTTCCATTGCCCCGCTCTCCAGAGAGAAGCCGATGCTGTTGTGCAGAGCGAGAGGTTTCTCTCCAGCAGCAGGCTGGGAGTGAAGCACAAGGTCACGACAGGAATCTTCAGCAAGTCTCAGCTGTCACGGTTGTTGGAGTAAACAGGTGACTCAGCCTTGCTGTACTTAAAATGATCTTCTTTTAACCCCGAGAGAGGGAGAGAGGGTTTATGTGGGAGAGAATGGGAGTGGCGACACTCACCCCCAAAGGGGACGTGAGTCCCGGGGGCGCTGGCCGGCTCTGCATGGGGAAGCTAAGGGGACTGTAGTGTTCTTAGGGACGGACTCATTATCTGTGCCAGGGGACTAGCACTGAAGGGAGATACTGGGAGGCAAACCCGCAGCCAGACCAGTTACCACTCAGGCATTCGGCAACAACCCAGCCACACTGACTTCCCCTCCCGCACAGCGTGCAGTGACTCCGCCCTCCGGCCTGTGGCAGCCTATCCCGGAGCACAGCCTGGGTCAGATGACCCCCAAATGAAGGTTTTTCCCCAGCTCCGCCCATCCAGGAACCTCCGGCTGCCTCGCAGCGTCACAGACTCCCAGCCGGCTCCGGTGCCAGCCCCGGACCCGTCCCAGTCTTGTCCTTGCCCTGCTCTGTTACTGACCTGCGCCAGCCTTGCCCCCCTTGCACCTTGACCACCTGGCTTGGACCTCTGGCTTGCGCCGGGACTCCGGCTGCAGTACTGATTTTGGCTTGTCTACAGGCTCTGATCTGGGTTCTAATCCTGGCCCGTCCCTGGATCTCAAGTCCAGCACTACCCCTGGTCCAGTCCCGACCCTAGGTCTGACTTCGACCTCTTCTCCAACCACTACGCCTGACTACCAGGAGGCGGCACCTGACAGCTACCCCTGGCAATCCACTATACATTGAGAGAACACTAGGCCCCTAATGGTGTCCAAAGACCAGTGCTTGGTTTCGGAGACTTTCAGTCGTGGCATGGGAGCCTCTCTAAGGACAGACGTTCCTCTCACTTCTTCCTTCAAAGATCTGGACTGCAAGAGAAGCATTTTAAAAATGGTAGATAATCAGCTGGTGTAAACTGCCCTGGTTCCATTGAGTTCAATGGAATGGTGCCAATTGACACCAGCTGAGGATCTGACCCATTGACTCCAAGGAAGCAGTTCCAGTTTGCATCAGCCGACGATGTGGCCCAGTATGTCTACTCAGTGGATCTGAGCTAGAGTCTGGAGCTCAGCCCCTCTGTCTCTGACGGGAGCGGACTGCATGGCAAGGGACGCGCACTCCGCCAGAAGGCTTTTGTGGCCCACTTGGGACCTCCTTGGTCAGGTGGAGGCGGGGCAGAGAGTCTCCAGTGGGAGGAGCCATTTGAAGTCCCCCTCTGTTGGCAGGATGGTTATTGTCTGGGGAGGAGGCCCAGAAAATGGCATCACAGAGCTGCAAGATCTTACCGGAGGTCATTAAGATCCACTTGAAGAAACAACAGTGACTCACGTGGGGTGTGATTCAAAGCCACTGACGAGAATGGGATTCTTTCCCTGGGCTCGGGGTCAGTCCCCTGAAACGGTGGCTTAGATCTGATTTCCTTTGGAGATTGCTCTCATTTTGGGGTCAGCTCTGCTAACTTCACCTGGCTTCAGTATGGACCTCTCCCCTTGCTCTAGGGGTATGCATTACCATGTGAGTGCATGCAGAGATGATAATCCTACTGAAATACTGGCTAGTCGTGTGTGTCTTGAGCAGGCCTGGATTATACATCCAGGAGAATACAGGAAGTCAGAGTAGATGATCACAATGCTCCCTCCTGGCCTTTGAATCTATAAATCCTTCATCTCTTGCTCCCCTTTGATGAATTCCCTCTGTACTTCACTGCTCTCTCCTAACTCTGTATTCTGCTATTCCAGCATGCCTAGAGACAAACCAACACAGCCAGTTACAGATTCGAATGTGGCCCCATATTTACTTTCTCTTTTCAGCACAAGCAACTGTTTCCTTGGGCAGCACCACAGACTTACATGACCCAGTTCTCTTCTAACCTGTCAATAACAAGCCTTATAGTTAAAGTATCAAGGGCCACTGTCCCAGTCATCTCACAAGAGTATATTAAACCAGATCCAGCTGGGTTGGTTCCTGCCCCGCCCTCCGCCCCCACCAAAAGAAAATTGTTCTGTTTCTGCTGAAAGTTTTCTGTGGGTTTTTGTTTTTTGACAAAATACTGAAAATTTTCAATAAAATTAAACATTTTCCACAAAAAAAAATCTGTTTTGTCAAAAACGCTTTGACAGAATTTTTTCCCCCAGGTCCCTGCTGACAGTTTATAACCAGACCCACATCAGCGGACACTGGCTAGCAAATCAATGCCAGTCCCTCACTAGGACACCTTGGTGCTGTGTATGTGCTTAGCGGCATCAGAAGAAAACTAACTCGCTGGCAAAGATGGGGCAAAAGAAGTCCCCCGAGTTCCCCCGTCTAAGCGGGAACGTCGAGGTGCCGGGGAGGGGAGTTTTCCTGGCAATGAGTGGCCCTCAAGAGAAATTGCACAGAATGGCCTGTGCCACCTGTCCTAGGGCTTGGAACACAAGGATCCGGTCCAGGGGGAGCAGGGATGAAGGGGACTGCTGATTGCTAAACAAAGTCACTGAGAAATGTGCAGCATTCCATGATCACACCAAATGTCACCACCTGACACAGGCACATTGTCTTTGCAACAAGCCAGCTGCTAGCTGCAGCCAGGGACTGGTCTAACAGACCCCTTTGAAAGCAACGTTAAAGCATGTGGAGTTGAACCGGGCCTGACCAGCGGTTTCTCTGTGGCATAGGCCAGATTGTTGTGAGAAATTAATGTGACGCTGGTGAGAACGGGGGAGGTGTTGTGCTTCCTAAGTGAGTGAAAAAGCTTCCGTGCATCTAATTAAAATATGTGCAATAATCTCCTGTCAGCTGAGAGAGAAGGTTCAACACAAGTGGAATTTGGTGGCATGATAAACTGAGATGCAGAGGTTGCTGTAATAAAACCAAGCAAGTTAAGGGTTTATACAGGACCAAAAGCTGTTCTGAGCATTAGTGTGGATACCTAGTGCTCGTCTAGTGCTTTGCAGCAGTAGATTGCAAAGCACTGTACAAAGGAGGTCGGGGGGAGTGACTGTACCAAGAACACCCAGCAGGAATACAACCCAGGCCCCTTGAGTCCGAGTCCACTGCTCTACCCACTAGGCCACCCTGCCTCTATTCATTACTCAGTAACTATGATTATTTAGAGCCTGGCAGGCCCGGTCGTGGCACAGGCCCCCACTGTGCTGGGAGCTGTACAAACAAAACCAAGAGTTTCCAGGAATAAGCCTCTCAGCTGCAAGCTCTCGCCCAGGCGGACAGTTGAGTAGGTTCAAAATGGAAGAGAAATTTCAGTTCTAGGTGTAAGCTGAAGGTTTTGTCAATAGCTCCTCTCCTGGCACACGGATGTTTAACAGCTTGTCTGCATGAGACCATTGCACTGAATTAACTAGGGGGTGATTTTAAACCAATTTAGTTAAAGAGATTCCTGCTTGACTCAAGCTAACCTGAAATAAGAGAGTGCCAGCACTGTGATTTGCACCGGAGGAGCAACTTTCTTCTGGAGACAAAGACTTAAGTGACTTCCCTTCATTCTCGCCTGAGACTCGGAGATCTAAAGCACCACGGTGTTGGGCCATTCACAGTCAACTGAATTAGCAAAAAGTTGGTGCCAACAGCAACAGCGTGGATTTTAAAAGGAAGGAAAAAAGGGAAACAAATAGCCTGGGACATTCCAAGGGTCCCTACTTTTCTCTTGGCCAATAAACCCCTCATCATCGATCACAGCCCACCGGCAAGGAAGTGCTCAGAGTCTCCAGTCAAAGTCCATCCTCCCTCGCTCCTCCCAGATCCCGCTGCCTGGAGTCTGTCCCCACATTGGCAGATCTGCAGCTCTCGCCCCGGGTGTCTCAGAATATCTCCACACTGCAACATAAGACTGTTCCTGAGTCCGGGCTCAAGGCTACCCTCCTTGCGTCTACACTACTGTTGTGCTAACCCAGGGTCCCAGGACCTTGCAGGGATGGAGGGTCCAAGTTTGAGTCAAGCCGGGATCCCAGGGTCCGAGCTCTATTGCTTTGCAGCTGCAGCCTCGCTTGACTCACGTCATCCGGGAGTATCCCACAATCCCACGGGACAACTTCCTTAGTGCTCTCTATCCCAACAATCCACACTCCGCTCTATTGAAACCAGAAGCCGCAGCAGTTCAAGCTGGCGTTAACCCATTCTCGTCTGACCGCTGATCTGCAAGGACACTTTGAGAGCCCTGCGGGTTTGCAATCGAGAGTGAACTCAGCCAGCCTTTTGTCTTTTCCTGGTAACATGCAGGGAGGGCAGGACAGTTTTCCCACAATGCACCCTGGGCTACAGTGTCCACACGAGGGTTGGTGGCGCTGGGGACTCTGGGATACGGTTACTTTGACTCAGGTCGGCACACAAGAGTGTGGACTCCAGAGCCCTCGGTTCGAGCATGGGTCAGAAAATTCTCAGCCTACGGTTACAATACAATATTGGGTTCCCTAGCGCAGGTCAGCTGACTCAAGTCCCACTAACCCTGGGCTTCCATTGCAGTGTGGACATAACCTCTGAGTCTCCTGCAGGTCGGAGCCTGCCTGCTCTCAGCAGCCCTCTCCGGGTCTCTGCTAGTGTCTCCATCTCCCACTACCCTGGCCTTTTCCTAGCTATCTGTGCCCTGATTCTGCAAACACTTAGGCACATGCTTCATTTTGCTACTGGAATCCCATTCGCTCACAGTAGCAAATTTAAGAGCCTGCATAAATGTTCACACTGGGTGGAGGAGAAAGGGTTGCAGACCGAGCCCCATTGCCCCAGGTGGGGGTGGAGTTCGGGCTTCCGCCTCAGCCCTGGGTCCCAGCAAGTCTAATGCGGTCCCTGGTGACCCTATTAAAATGGGATCATGACCCACTTTGGGGTCCTGACCCACAGTTTGAGAACCGCTGCATTATTGTAATTGCCCTACTAATTTCAGGCAGGTTGTGCTTATTTCATAAAGGCTAGAGCAGAAGATGTACTTCCCACGAGGTGCAGAGGAACACAGGTGAGTGAGTTGTTGAAAGGTCCCACTGGAGTTAAAAGGTACCTTATCTGTTGACTTTCCATGCTTCCGCTATTAAAAATAATGGGGTATTACTGAGGTAATGTCCCGATTTCTGGGTCAGAAAGTTGCTCACAAATACAGAACACATGGCATTTCCTGAAGTCACATTCCATACTTTCAGCAGGTCAGTTACCAGCAGCCGCTCAGAGCATCAGCACATGAGGTGTGAAAAATTACAGAACATGCTCCTCACTGTTCACACTTCACCAGCTAAGATGTGAGGCCAGCGGGAGCTTCATGGGCAGTGCAATGAATGCCCACAAGCCAAAAGCTTGAGAAGATCTTCCAGGGCACTTAGGACTTTTAAAGCTGGAAATTGGTGCTGGCTACTCCAAACAGGCTGAAATGAAAGCCTGGGAAACGTCACTTTAAGGTGCCTACGTCTGGGATTTTCTGCACTTTCATAGAAACTGAAGAGAAGGACAAGCCTTGAAAGTCTGGCAGACCAACATCCTCCCCCCACCCCCCGGTCATTTTCTGATCATGATATTCAGCGCACTGCTCTGGGACAAAGGGTTACTTAGAATGAGAAGCCTCTGTCCGAGTTTCCTACTGCTAGGAACAGAAGAACCATGGAGCAAGGCACACGCAGGCTGTCACTCCAGGATCACACATGCACTTGAATGGATTGTTCCAAGAGGCTGATTACATCTCCCCTATTACAGCCTCCACTATGGTTCATGCTGCACCCCGTGTTCAGAGGAGAGCTTTTACACCAGAAGCAGTGGATTGTTTATGCCTGCCAAGACTGTGGTAAAGTAGAGACAAAATATTCAGTTAACAAATGAGAGCGTGTTTGTGCTGAAAAAAAATACGTGGCCAGTGGGACAGAATACACCCCTGTATTCACATCCTGCACGCGACTGCAGTAACCTTTGTACAAGGATGCCTTGTAAGGTATCATCAGTATTGACCTGGTACAATGCGGTAAAAGAACACAAACAGCTCTATCTGATTTGCCTTGATTTCTGGTCATCGGGGTTCTCATGTACTGTACAAGGTGTTCCAACTGGTCCAGCTGCCTGGCAAGAGGTCCTGATCCCGCAAAGCACTTAAGCACTTGCTTAACTTTAAGCACACAAAGCTGCACACTGACTTCACTTTAGTACCATTTAGGAAGCAATTGAACCTTGATTTAAAGACCCCAAGTGATGGAGAATTTACCACGATCCTTGGTGAAATGTTCACTCGTTACTTGCCTTCACCGTTAAGTAATGGCATCCTATTTCCAGACTGAATTTCCATGACGTCCATTTTCAGTCATTCGCTCTTGGGATGCCTTTGTCTGCTTGATAAAAGAGCCCTCGAGTATCATACATCTTCCCCCTCTCATGTTAATTATAGATTCAGATCAAGTCCCCTCTTCATCTTCTCTGTGTGATCCTAAAAAAACTGAGCTCCTTTAGACTCCAACTTGAAGGCAGGTTTTCCAGATCTCGGTGAATTCTTGTTGCTCTTTTGTGAACCCTTCCCAATTTTTTTACATCCTTTTAAAGGTGTGACACTGGAACTGACGCAGTATCCGGTTTTGGTGTCATGAATGGGTCTAGTATCACCTCTCGACGTTTGCTCAGTGTTGCCATGTTAACGCATCCAGAGGTGATCTTGCATCTCTTAACTTCCCCGTGTGATGTGGGAGCTATGTTCAAGTGGCGATCCACCATGACCCCCAAGTCCTTTTCAGAGTATCTGTTTTCCAGGATCCAGCTCGTTAGTGTGCCCTACACTCTGTTCCTAGATTGGTGAAGCTGCATGTGGATGCAGTAAAAGGCCTGGTGTTTTGATATCACCCACTGCATGAAGCGACCCACGTTGCTCTGTACCAGTGACCTGCCCTCAACTCTCTTGATCACCCCACCCACCTGTGTGCCACCTGCAAACTTGATCAGCCCTGATTTTATAAGTTCTTCAAGAGCACTGGTAAAAGTGGCGACTGGCATGGGGTCGGGAACAGATTCCTGCAGACCCCCACGGGTGTAATAGAAATAATACAGGTACCTGGGTCAGTTAGAAGTGACATCAAGAGGGTGAGACTGGTGTAAAGTCAGTTGGAGCGAGATCCGAATCAGACCCATTATTGTTTCTAGATCAGAATTCACAGTTTTCCTCATGATCTTTCTGTCGAGTGGGGGATTGTAAATGGGGCCAGGCTATTTGTAACGAGCTGCAGTTCCTCCTGAGGCTCTTGAGTTTCCTTTGCACATGTTTTTACCCACCCACACCGAATGACACACTCCCAGACTCGTTAGCAGCACTTAGCAACAGGTTCCTGCCGGGAAGCCAGGCAGACATTAGCACCCCCGATTGAAACCATTCTTTGGATCTGTCCTGCCTGTTCCCACCAGCCTCTTGCTGGGGTTCTGTCCAGCACCTCGCTCAACAGATTTCACCCATAGGTCACCACGTGCTTTGCAGATGAGGCAGGTATCATCATACAGATGGGGAATGGAAGAGTGACTTGTCTAGGGTCACTCCGGGGATCCGCAGCCGCGTGAAGAACAGAGCCCAGTCCCCCCATGCCAGTCTCTAATGCACTAGCTGTTGGGCAGTACAGATAATTAAGTGCCTCTTGGTCCTTCACCTGGCTGCTTTGTCAATTTCCTTGTTGGCTATTCCTCTGGGGGTGAATTTAATCATGATCAGATCGACAGATGCCAAAAGAACCGGAGGGGCTCAGCCAGTTAACAGAGCAGAGCCCCCAGCCACCCCCAAGAGAGGAGAGGCCGTACAGAGGTGTACAAAGCCCTGGGCCTGGGGAGAGGAGCCGGAATCTCACCATGTAAACGTCTCCTCGCAAGGCCCCTGGGAGGTAGCACTCCCATTTTACAGAGTGGGAAGAGAGGCGTACAGGGACTTGCTCAAGGTCACAAGGGAACCAGTTGCAGAGCTAGGACATGAGCCCAGGTCCCCTTGGGGTCGGCTGTTTCTTTCTTTGTCTCTGAAGGGCACAAAGGCAGCCAGGAACAAGCTGAAAGCCACCTTCTCCCTGACTGCCATGCACAGGGGTGAGAGACAAGCCAGGCCTGCCCTGGGACAGGCCCCAGAGAGAGCACCCCGCCCGTGGGAGCATCCGCCCTCTCTTGGCCCACACCCTGGACTAGCCGGCGTAGATGGTGGAGGCTGCACTCACCCTTGGGAGGAGTGGAGTGTGCTGTCCACACTGCCCCGTCACTCCTTCAGCCAAGCTCCCTAGGGAGAGATTTTCAAGGACACAAAGGGCAGCTAGAGGCCTAACTCCCATGGAAAGTCAAAGGGAGTTAGGCACCTGAAACATTGTCAGCTCTGGTGACTTCCGTGCGAGTTTCACCACAGTTGGTATTTTTCTGGAAACCTCAGCTCCTGTCTCAGGCAATGTGAAGAGAATCTCGGTTTTCATTACGAGAACACGAGACGTCAGTTCCCAGTCCTCCGCGTTTGCGGGAAAAAGGCTTTCAGACGTGAACCGTCACGACTGAAAAACCAGAAGGCAAAGAAAATGAAACTCAAATAGATGATCTTTAAAGCCTTGCATGTTGTCAAGAATCAGAGGAGTAGCCGTGTTTGTCACTTCTGCAATTCCAGACTAAGAGCCCTGTGGCACCTTAAAGACTAACTAAAGTATTAGAGCATAAGCTTTTGTGGGCTAAACCCACTTCGTCGGATGCATGCTAATACTGGAAGTGGGTATTAGCCCACAAAAGCTTATGCTCTAATACTTTAGTTAGTCTTTAAGATGCCACAGGACTCTGTCACTTTTTTAAAGCCTTGTGACTTCTAACCAATGTCAGACTCTCTGTGGGGCCTAACTCCTGAGTTTTGAATGCTTGGGGTTGGAGTTACTATGACACAGACTCTCATTTGTACTTCTGAAAATCTACCGAGACACTGCCAGGAAGGTGGGAAATCGAGGCAGGGAGGGGAGAGGATTCTCTCACTTAAGATGTATTGGGAAATCGGACAGAGAAGCACTGCTTTAGTCCCTGCCCAGCGGTGGCCTTATTGCAAAGCGGCCGATCCCTTGAAAGTCAGAGCCCTTGGAAGCTGGCTGTTCAGTTCCAGAGGGATGTCGGAGTCTCACATACTATGTTCCCTGCAGACACCATTTTATTTTGATTCATAAACTCATGGACTCTAGGAGCCTGATGATCATCTCGTTTTGATTGTGAAGATAACACGAGGAACAGCGGCCTGGTAAATACTGCCCTTTGCAGGTTGTAAATACTAATAAACACCTTCTGTTAAGCAGGCAAGATGGGCATCACAATGGAAGGCCAACAGGATGAAATTCAGTAAAGTCAAGTTCAAAATGCTTCACTTAGGAAGGAAAGTCAAATGTACAACTGCAAACTGGGGAATAACTGGCTAGGTGGTCGTCCTGCTGAAAAGGGTCCGAGGAACATAGTGAATCACAAACAGAGCATGAGCGAACAATATGATACAGTTGCAAAAAAAAAGTGAATATCGCTTTGGGGGTATTAACAGGGATATCGTATGTAAGACACGGAAGGTGACTCAACTGTCCTGCTCTAGTCAGCACTGGTGAGACCTCATCTGGAGCGCTGTGTCCAGTTCTGGATGCCACACTCTGGGGAAGATGAGGACAAACTGGAGAGAGTCCTGAGGAGAGCGACAAAAAATGACAAAAGGTTCAGAGAACCTGAGCTGTGAGGAAAGGTAAAACACACAACTGGGAATGTTCTTCTTGAGAAAAGACGAGCAAGGGGGAAGCTGATAGCGCTCTTCAAATATGTGAAGGGCTGTTCTAAAGAGGACAGTGATCATTTGTTCTCCATGGCCACTCAATTAGGACAAGATGTAACGACATTAATCTGCAGCAAGGGAGATTTAAGGTTAGATATTAGGAAACATTTTCTGGGTACTAAAGCTCTGGAAGAGCTTCCAAGGGAGGCTGTGGAATCCCCATCACTGGAGGCCTTAAAGAACAGGTTGGACAAATACCACCCATGGATGACCTTGGTTTACAGGGTCCTGCCAAAGAGTAAGGGACTGGACTTGATGACTTCTCAAGATCCCTTCCAGCCCTGCCCTTCTATGGTTCTACGAAGATAAAGTCTGGGTAAAACAGAGTGTTCCCTAAATAAAATAACATCACCATACTCTCAGTTCAAGAGACTGACTTCAACGGGGTTCTTCAAGACCGAGGCCTAGGTTCATTACAGAAAACCATTGGGGCTAGTTGTAAATTTTCCAGCATAACTGGGTTGTTTTTTTTGAAAACAGGGTTATTGCCAAAATGTGACTGGTTTTGAGAAACATTTAGGTTTTTGTTGAAAATCAAACACCCCGAAACAAAAATATTTTCATTTGGACATCCTGCCACAGTGTCTCATGGGAGCTGTAGTTTGGTTTCCACATGTTCCTTTCTCCTCTGAGGGCCAGGCTCCCTGGCCAGACTAAATGCCCCATGATGCAACTGTCTGTCCTCACCATGAGTAGATATGATGCATTTGTGGGAGATGTAGTCTCCAACCAGGACACCAAAGCACTCAGGCTACAGCTCCCAGAAGGCAGTAAGGCAGCATTTCCAAATTGAATTATTTAGGTTTTTAATTAAAAAAAATGTGCTTCTTGATTTTTTTGCTGAAGAGTTGAACTTTTCCATGGAAATTTTTGACAAAAACAATTTACCTGTTTTTGTCAAAATGTTCTGTGGGGGAAAAAAGCCTATTTTCTGACTAGCTAGAGAAATTATGTTTGAAGGAGAAAAACATATGAGCGTAGCCTGCTAGAATAAGTAGCATCTATTCTTAGCGTTCCATGGCATTAGTTCAGTACTAAGACACCCACACCGCTAACCATTTTTTTCCAGTTGATTTAAAAGGCAATTTATTTTAGATGAGTTTAATTCTGAAAAATAAAGCACTGAGAAAGTAAATATTTCCCAAACCGAGAACAGCTTTGAAATCAGCAGTCTTGAAAAAGATGCAGTTAACCTTCCAGAGCAGAAACCAACACAGTGTATTAGTGCCTAATCCTAAAAGATACCTTGCCAAGAAAATCTGGGCAGTTTGGTATTGTTGGCTTAGCTGTCCTGTGAATGTGGAGAGATTAACATCCAGTCAACCAATGAAACAGGTGGTATGGAACAAAGACCTGCCCTGTATACAAAAGAAAGAGAGAAGTCGTCAAAGGAACACTGGCTGTCAAGATAGCAGATAAATAAAATAAATCAACCGGATGGCAAGAACTGGTCCAGCAACTGGATTCATTCCATTGTTTAACAATATGGGACGAAACTACAAATCATCTACTATCAGTTGCCGTTACACTGTTCATATAATGTTGAAATCATCCACAATTTCTCCCTGGTTACTGTGTTATTTGTTCTGGGGATCAGCCCCTTAAGGCTACGTCTAAACGACGAGCTAGGGGTGCAATTCCCCTGCTTGTCTCCTCCTACTCACGTCAGCATTGCAGTCGAAAGCAGCAGCGGAGGCATGGCTGAGCTGTGCTGAGTACAAACCGCCCTGGGCGTGGCTCCGGCACTCAGTTACATCTCTACCATCCCCACGCAAGCTACAGTGTCTACACCAGGCCTGCACAACTCGGAAAGCAGCGAGGGCCATATTACTGCAAAAAAAACAGCTGCGGGCCGAAAAGCCCCGCCCCCCATTCACTTCCCCCACCCCACTGCTTGGCTTGCCCCGCTCCTACTCACCCGCTGCGGGCCGCACAGTGAGCCCATGCGGGCCGCATGTTGTGCGGGCCTGGTCTACACGGCTATTTTTACTCACACTAGCTCAATGAGTGCAGGTACACAGGCAGGGAAATCACATCCCCATCTTACAGTGGAGGCCTAATCTAAGAAACACTCTCCTCCCTAAATCAGAATGCATATTCGGAGCTGGGTGGCTCTGGATTATATTGTGCTAGGGTAGCAGCTAGCAAGGCCCCAGCTAGGCAGAGATTGCAGAGGCAAAAGTTCCATTTCACAAAGGATTTTGAGATTTCAAATTCTGACATCATTTCCGTTCAGAGCAAAACACCAAAAGTTCAAAATTCTCCGTGAAGGAAAATTCTGGGGAAAAAAATCATTAATCAAAATATTTCCTTTTGATTGTGACTTTTCTTTAAAATTGTGTGTTATATTATACAGCACATAATAAATAAAAAACAAATTTGCTTCAAAACAAAACACTGGAACATTTCATTCCAAAAATGTCAAACCGTTTCGACGTCATCAGAACTCTTTCCACAAACACATTACGGCAAAACTTGGCTTGGTTTTGTGAAGAGTTTCAGTTTCAAGGGAATCGGTTCCATTGAAGTTTCTCTGACCCGTTCTAGTGAGGGCTGCCGAACGCATATAACAACAGGGGGTCCTTGCCACAAACAGCTTCTGAATTTCAGACCCAAATGACTTCCTTTTGCTGATTTCTCTGCTACGCTGTGTTCCGTGCACACACATCTTATCCCAACTCCTTTGCTTCAACTGACTGAAAAACATTCCCCCGGGGGGTTACCATGTTCTGAAACAAACAAACAAGGGTGATGACTCCTGCTTTCCTTTCCTGCATACAGGGACTTCCTTCCTTTACAATAGAGGTATTCTGTTAGTAGCATTCATACTCCCATAAGTTTTAGACGCCTGCCTCAGCCAAATGTAGGTTCCGTTGTACTGGATAAACCCACAGTGAAAGACAACCTCTCCCTCAAAGAGCTCACAGTCTAAGTAGACAGGGTAGGAGGGGAAACTGAGGCATGGAGCCAGGAAGTTTAGTGAAGTCCTAGATCTGATTTAATCCTGAGAATCCATGAATCTCTGGGGTAGGGTTGGAGCGTGTTCCCCTTCACTCATTGATGGAGAGTTTGATAGCATGGTGAAGATTTAAATAATCCCATAATCAAATGATCTCAGATCTTCACCACAAATTTTACCCTGCCCCTGACACTAATGTTCCAGTTTTCAAGATAATCTGACTATCTAATCCACATTTATAGAGGATTCAATATTCTTCTTCTAACAGAAACCAAGTCACAACCTTAACTAAAGAGCAACCCTGGATAGCTCCGCAATGTGTGCTAACGCAAACAGGGCTAACGAAGTTTGCGACTAGGAACAGGCTCAGAAGTGAACCACAGAGACTGATCCCAAGGCTTGATACTGGTTAGGGCTGTGCTGCCTGCAGCTTTTTGGGAAGATTCATGGGACTGTATCATTCCAATGCGACTTTAGGTGGGAAAGTTTCTCAGGCCCAGGATGCAGTTTCTGGCTGAGAGAGAGACACCCTCTCCTGAGCCACCAGCTGTTCAGGACACTCACGTGGGATCTGGGAAACCCAGGCTCAAGTCCCTGCCCTGAATTACAGAGACTTGACCCCGGGTCTCCCACATCCCAAAGGAATGTTTGACCCAACTGGCTATTCTTGGGTGGGGCTGTGTGGCAAGATGTTAACCCAACACCTCCCTCTTCGCTGGATGTGTATGGCAGAGACCTGCCTCAGTTTCCCCTTCTCTCTTTTTGCCTATTCTGGCCATAGGAGTGTCCTGGCTCTCTGGTCTGACTACTGTACAGTCCTGCCTCTTCCGGGGCCAAGGAACCCTTTGTCAGAGCTCTGTGTTGTATATAGAAACCAAACCTTCAGCTGCAGACACCTCTTTGCAGACTTATCTCCGCTGCTTTAGCCAGGCCTCCTGTCTAACCACTGGCTTCTAGGCCTGAATCAATGCCATGGCTGCAGGGTTCAGGCAGGCCACAGCACACCCAGGCCTGTCAGACGTCTGGCTTGTCTGCTCATCCCTCCTTGTTAGTTTTTTCCCCAGCTGCTTCCCAGAGAGAGGGAACTTGCTGCCTCCTCTCTTCTGGGGCTCACCCAGCTCTTCATGGGGGAAAAACTCAGCTCTGCGCAGCTGGCTTGTAGCTTTAATTAAGCCTGACCCACCCTCCAGCTACAGCCAGGCTGGATTTGGCCTTTCAGGCCCATATTAACCCTTTTATGGCATGTGTTCGGTAACCACGGGGGGTGTTTCTCTCTGTCTCTCTCTGGTTTTCAGGTTCATTCCAATGCAGAACAAAGGCAAACATCAAACCTCAACCATTTCACTAGCTCCTAGTTTTCCAGCCAGTCCTGCAGCTGAGTTTTACAATGCTAGGATCTAGCTCTCGCAATCCGAGAGCAGTTATCATCCTGGAGGCTGTTCAGAGAACCACAAAGACAAGCCAATCAGCGGGTGTTTTCGTGAGACATTTCTGCTGTTCTTTCACAGAGGGGCTGGTCACTGGGGGACTGAGGCAGGAGACCCTGACAGAAGTTCTAGAGTGATGCTGCTGCTGTACATGGAAAATATATGTGATGCCGAGAGCGGAGATAAACTCCACCGTGACACACAGTATGTCAGGACCAGAAGGAGCTTCATGACATGGTTTTCTTCTTTATTGCTCCCAACCAAGCTGCAAAAACTTATATTAGACTGTAAACTTCTACAATGCAATCAATGTAAAGCCAGGAAATGTTCTTCGTGGCACTCACAGACCTCCAGGACCAGCACAATAACATCCCGGGGACCCCTTATTGCCTTCTCTTCATGGCTTCTCTGCAGACCACACAGCAGAGCTCATAGGAGCAGCTGGAAACACTTTTTCTTTGCTTGGAATATGTCCAGAGCCACAACTCTGAATGCACCAGTTCAGGGTACAGCTACATCTGAAAAAACCAAGGCTGGCCATTGACGGGTGAGAAATCTGTGGCACGTGTTACCATCTAGACACTGGAGAGGATGCTGGAGTCAGCCGCTGAGACCCTACTCAGGGACTGCTTCAACAGGAGCCAGCAAATAAATCTGACCAGGGATGAGCTGCTCTCTTCTTGGCTGCTCTTTTGCATTAGGGTCACTTCTGCGACCATGACATCATGAGAGGATGATGCCAGCAGAAGCCGAGGCCAACACAGCAGTGGAGAATGGGAAGCAATTGCAAAGAAAAGAGACTGCAAATCACACCTTTGCCATGGAAACAGGCCGGGGCCCTGTGAGGGCAGCAGTGATCGATTCTCTCTGAGGAAGTGCCAGAACGTGGGCTGGTGAAATTGCTGCCCTGAGAAGAGGTGCCTCTGCCTGGCAGGAGTTTCTCATGCAAAAAAAGTCATCAGGACGCTGGAAAGCTCCAGGTCTGGCTCCGGCTCTGAAGATTCCTGCATTCAGGAAAAGTCAAAGACTCGAGCAAAGGAACTTCCAGAGGCTTGGGGCCAGATGGCCGGCAGGACCAGCATCCCGCAGGTGAACCTGGCCCGCTCTTCTGGATGTTAGCGGAAACTCCTTATTCGAGATGTTAATGGGACATCACCACTCCTGAGAATGGGAGCTCAGAGACCACGGGCCACATCCTGAGTTCTCTGCATGGGTGCAACATGACCCCAGCCCCAAATCACCAGGAAGCAGCACAGAGGGGATAGAGTGGGACTCCAATTGAGGGGGTGTGATGGGCATGGGGAGAGGCGTGCTAGTGTGAAGCAAGGCTGAGAAGAGAGATGCTGGAGGAAGAAATCAAAACAGCACAGCAGGTAACACCTTCCAATTCCTCCTGCCGTGGGGCATGTTCTGGATGTTTGACGCACCGTTCGCTCTTCAAGCCAACAGAAATCAGTAGGTGAGAGAGGACCGTTACTGGGCACAGTACAGGAGTAACTGGGTGAAATTCTCTGGCCTGTATTACGGAGGGGGACAGACTAGAGGATTTACTTGTCCCTTCTAGCCTAAATATCTATGAATCTAGGTGCCTCATTCAGCAGCATGGGGATCCTGTCTTGAGCACGTGGGGGCTTAGTTCTTGCATTGTTTCTCCTCCTTCCCCACCCCAGGTAGCAAGCTGTGAGGCAGTGAAATTAATAAGCAAGAAACAGCAATTTAAGGAAGCTCCACTGGACGAGTTGTTTCCTGAGCAACTTTTTCCATGTCTTAAAAGCCCACCAGACCCGTCACTGGTGAAATAATTTCCTGGTGAAAGGCATTCATCGCCTGGGGGCCATGTCGCAGAGTCTGACTAGATGCGTATTTGGCCGTTCTCAGCAGCAAGGGGTCGGAGCTGAGGGAATAATGGATTTTTTGGTTTGATGGCCAAACTGAAAGATACAGAACAATGTGGTTTGGTTGAACTAAAACTGACTTTTTGCAGGTTTTCTTGCTGAAACATTTCATTTGACCTGAAATGAGGGTTTTTCCCCCTTTTTTGGTTATTTTCTGGTCCCCTTCTGCCCCCACAATGTTTATTTGCTTTTTTTAAAAACTCAGTTAAATTTCTAAACAAATCACTGTTCTGACATTACAGTTTGAAATGCTTCATTTCAAAGTGGCCGAAATGAAGCACTTTACCTTTTCCCCCGTAACTGAACTGTTCATTGAATTCACAGGTTCTTACAGCGCTGCTCCAACTGCATTTTGGGGGGCAAATTTATGATTTGCCCGAAAGAAAAGCTCTGCTAGGCCTGTCACAGCTCTCCCACCCAGGGGAGAGACAGGCTTTGCCACCGAGGGATCCGTGCAGGGAGTCCGAGGCATCCCGACGCCATTTGCGGGGGGAGGAGTTGTGGGCTGTCACCCCTCAGAGGTGGAAGGTCGCACCTGGGAGTCCCAGCCAGGGAGCAGGACACCACGATGCCGGGTGCTGTGCAAACCCGGAAGGGCAGCACGGCACGACGATTATGACCTCCTGGTGTATTTCAGTAACCCCGAGAGGCTGCCAGACCCCTGCAATCACACAGTAAGAGATAGCGCCTGCCCCGGGACATTCCCCCGCAAACAGCCACATTCCCCAGATCACAGGGGCTGCCTCCAGCTCCAGTGCCAGCAGGAGACACTTTGTGCATTTGCTCCCGGTGAGCTCAGAAGCTGTAGTAAAAATACCAGTTAAGTCCGGCTGTGAATGGGGCCAGTGGGCTAGGAGAGGAGAATTGCCAGGGGGTGCAGTGGCAGTTGGCTGGGAAGTGGGGGTCCCAGTGGGTTCCTACCTGTTCCCCAGCCCAATGCGAGACATTGCGGCAGCTGCTCCAGCCCCTCCACATCCTACTCCCGCTTCCCTGGCCACCCACGTGGGCCTGAGTTTATGTGGGGATAGAGCCCCCACAATATTTCCACGGCAGGGGTGCTTAGCACCCCCCCCCCCCCAGCGGCCGGGTTCCACGGCCCCTGGGCGGGGCCCCTGGAAAGAGGCTTCCAAACATGTGGCTTAAGAAGGCACAAAAAATGGGGAGAGAGGGAAACTCACGTCACTCATTCCATCCCGACAAGCCAGGGCTATTTCAGTGTCAGCGCCTTTCAGCCTGATCCCAGCCCCTGGACAGCAGGGGGCTCTTTCCACCGACTTCACTGGACTTTGGGTCCAGCCCACGGCGAAGGACAGAAACAGGCAGAGAATCATTTAATACGGATACTCCTTGAAGTGTGGGAGGGACGATCCTGTCTGTCGCGACGGTGTCTTTATTATTCTACCCAACGCTGCAGTGGCAGACAGACTGACAGGATGAACGGATGGGTCTCTCCCATATCTAATGGCTCTGACTTTATGCAGCATGTGAGCATGAAAGAGGAGACAAAATGTCTGAATGAAGATACAAGACATGACATCATGGGCTTCTTTCCTCTCTCTGGAATTCGTTATCTACTGAATTGTACGGTACCATGCATCATGGACCAAAAACCCTCATCTTGCTTTTCCTGAAATAGATTTCCCACCCCGTCTCCTGTCACTAAATCAATCCACCAAACAACAACTGTGCAGTTTCTTGCACACACAACCTGAGAGTTTGCACTCTGCATAAGTAACAGACACACCAGGACTATTTCTGCCATCGTAAATCTAAGTGGAGCTGAACTGCCTTATGACAATCTTGGGCAGCGTTTTCCTCTGGCTGTTCAGTGTAAGAAAGCCTCTTGTGTCGGTGGCAAGGAACCATTCTCCTGCCTCTGGCTCGAATACACAGAGTTCTACTAGCTGAGGAAAAGGATCAGCACAATTAGCTCTAAGGCAGTAGCAGAGACTCAGTTTATAGGTGGTCTAGCTGCTAGCAGCAAACAGAAAACCTCCTGGGGCTGGGCTGCAGTCAGCAGGCACAGGCCTTGCTTTCTCTCTCAGTTCAAAGACCGAGCAATTGCAAATGAGTGTTTCCCAGCTCGGGAGTAAGCGTGGCTGACTCTGTCTTTGTTCTGTGCCTCTACAGCAGAGGAGGCCTGCCCATGACTAGGGCTCTTAAGTGCTACTGCAGTGCTAATCATCATCATTATAAATCAATCTAATCCTGGACAGCGTTACTTTTCATTGCCATAAAAACAGTCCTGGGGCGGTCATGCGTAACGTGGTGTAGTGAAAGCTGTGTTAAAATGGCATGCTGTCACTAAGTTTTAAGAGGTTTCCTGGTCCTGCTGGCAGGCTAAGGGGCTCTGTAGGGAAGCCTCTTATCTAGGTCTTCAATAGTCTCTCTGCAGATAGGCAGCCTCATTTCAGGAGAGCTGAGCTGTGGCTCTCTGGCTCAGGGAGCAGCCTGTTTTGTCTCTGTAGGGTTGGTGGCAGCACGAGCCCGTGGATCTCCCAAGCTGGGGTCTGTGCACCAGCCCGCACGGTCTCCTCTTTTCTGTTTCCATGACATACGAAGCAAGTGAGCACAACTTGGAACAACACTTACAAAGATGCATCAGAGGTGAAACCAATGTGAGGAGAGAGAGAGAGAGAGAGATATCGAGAGAGATCGCACTATCCTAGACAAACCTGAGTCATTGCTGGAGATTCATTGTGTTCAACCTGCAGTGTGCGCTAGTGAGGGACTGTATGTATTTCCGGGGGGAGGATGATGACAGTCCCAGGAACTAAGAAGAGTAGGGGGCAGTTAGGCAAATTCCCTCAGGTTGTAACAGCCCCTGAGAACTCCCACCCCCCAGGGAGAGGCTCACACCTCCGGGTTCACACTGGATCCTTCAGGGTCCAACGGACAAAGAAAGGGTTTTTGGTTAAACAGCCCCAGTTAATCGGACATGACCCCCGAACCAACGGGGGAAGGGTTGGAAAGTCAGGCCCCATAACACTTGGGTGCCTGTTCTGAGCTGACGCTGTGAGGACCTCGTGACTACAGAAAAGAGGGGTGACTGCGTAGCGTGTGCAGGACTAATCACCAGCGTGGGCCCTTGTTGGGGGAGGGAGCAGCTGCTCTCCAGCGCGCGTGTTAACCTGCCCGCTGGGTTTTCAGGCGTGGGCTCTGTAAAGCTTTCGCCTGACGAATACGAGTGTGTGCTTAGAAAGAGCCAGAGGGGGACTCAAGCCTGTGGCAATTGCACTGGGAACCATCTCTGAGGAGAGCAGCAAAGCGGCCTGCTCAGCCGGGCTGGCTGCTTCCAGGGAATAACGCCGCGACGGCAGGGAAACACCCCGCGCAGAAGGGGAGAGATGCAGGTCTGGAACACAGCGGAGGAGCTGGGAGCCGAGAGCTGGTGCCCTGGCTGGAGCAGTGAGGGGGAATACAGGTGCATTTGCCCTGAGCTGTGACCCCCTCAACAGAAGATGGAGGATAAATGGTCTTAATTCTTCTGGGATAAAGACGTCGGGCTCTGTTCTTCTCTGGGGCTGTCTTTGGATGTAGCTTCTGTAATAAAACTGTCTTTCATCGGATACAGCGAGGGCCCTGTTTCGCAAAAGGAAAGATCCTCACCCCTGCTGGGTCACGTAAAGAGTGATTAAATTAACGGATGTCTTCAGCAGAAAGGACTTACTGCTGACCGTTCCGCAGTCTGCAGGGGTATTTCTCTTCCATTCAAATAGCAATCAGTGCTATATGTCAAAGACCAGATCACGACTCTCAGATACTCAGCTCATGTCTCCGCACATCTTGCAATGGCTACTTTGTGTGGGGTTGGTTGGTTGGTTGTTTTTGTTTGGACACTGCCATGAGTCGATCTCCTGGGATGACAATCCAGACACCCCTTTCAAACCGTTGGCAAAAGAACTTCTCAGACAGGAGTGGATTCCAGCAGCCCGACACAGGATGTCGGCCAGACACGTCTAGCTCCCGGCTGGGCTGGCTGCTTCCCTCGTTCACAAAGGTTTTCATGGTGCGTCTCTGGCCAAGCTGCGAAATGTCTGAATGTACACGCCCAGCGCCACGGTTTGGGTTGGAAAAGGCTGGGGCACTATCAGATTGTATCTTTATCGGTGTCTGTATCGAGGGCTGGGCCGTGACTGGGGCACCCAGGCATTACATTGATAAATAATGAATACAATTCTCAGTCCCAAAGTGGGTCCCTCAGAGGGTTTATTGAGCACTCGGTAAATTCTGCAGGAGGCTCAGTGCTCCCCAAACCCAGGCTACTTAATCAGGTGCCTCAATCTGGATTTAGGAGCCTTGTTTTAGCCTCCTGTGTCTGCAAATCTCAGGCACAGCTCCGAGCCTGCGGCTGTCTGAGATCTGAGATCCTGTCTGAGCCGGGGCTGACTGAAAGCTCTACAGCTGAAACGCAGACAAGAGCCCATAGAAATCGCCAGAGACGACTGAGCTTTAACTCCACGACCGTGACCATTTCCTGGGCCGCAGCAGGAATAGCGAAGCTGCACAGCTGTCCCGACCAATGGGGTCGGGAGTCCAGCCTGCTAGGATGGCAGGGAAACCATGTGTTTTCCTGACTCAGTGCCTTAGCCTCAGGTCTGGGAGCAGCCATCAGCAGGTAATTACTCCGAGCCACTACCAGCCTTGGTCAGTGATCTAGAGATTAAACTTCCCCTAGTCTATTACCAGTCTCCTGAGTCATCTAATTCCACCACTCAATTCATCTGTGTCTTAGGCAACTGAAATCGGTGCAGTCAGAGGTGAAAGATTAGTCCATTAACTAATATTACCGCATTGTTCCCAAGATAGGGGCTGTTTCTAATCAAAACAGCCCTTTCGTTAGATTCAGCCGCCTGGCCGCTCTCAGCAGTACGCACGGCACTAAAATGCACCTACGGATGCACATGATGTAATGTGTTCTCGGTAATAAAACTAATGGAATATTTTATGTACACTCCAGAAAAGAGCCATTGACCTTTTTCTGCACTTTCCCCCTCATGCTACATCTTCCTCACTCAGACAGGCCGGTAGCGTTACAATCTGCCCAGGTTCCAGGCTGATCAGAGACGTGTGAGGAGCGACATTTCCACACAGCGTTCTCGGACTGGAGAGATCTCAATGGGTCAGGTGTGATTCCAGCTGGAGGGGACTGGCTGCTGCTGACCAAAAGCATCAGTCATGGAGCAGCACGAACTCCAAGCTCAGGCCTTGTGCTCCTCAGTCATTGACCCACCCATCCTATGGGCCACACTACAGGTCTTATCTACCTGCTTATTTGGAAACAGACGGGCAAAGGATCCCAGGATGTCTCTATGCTTGGCTGGGAGAGTAAGGACCAGGAGTCATTTTCTTTCTTTAATTTGTTTAAAACTAGAAATCACTGCATGTTTAATTGGGGTCAGTGTTGGATTCAGCATGGGAATATTATGGGTTTTTCTAATCCCCTGGGGAGGATTAATTTTTCCACCTGCTTTTTCAAGCCACTCCCTGGCAATACCGAAAGCAGAGACAAATGAAATGGCTGCTAAGTGAAATTTGTGGTGGGCTTAAAGCACAGAAAGGGGATAGGCTGGTGGGTAAGACAGTGAGCTGGGATTCAGGAGATCTACATCAGTTCTCAACTCTGCCATGAGCTTTCTGTGCCAACAGAAGCAAATCACTCGCTCCCTCTGCCCTGTAACCCCTAGCTTGTAAAACGGGACTTACACCAGCATGCCCTTTGGCTGTTTAGGTTGTTGCTCTGTTGGGCAAGGACCGTCTCTCCTGGATACAGCGTCTACCGGGGTGTTATCAATGCCTGTGAGCATGCAGGAAATTACAACCATTTCATTTTCATGATGTTTGTTAGCACTGGCACCGACATCCTCCACCCTGCAGTCTCATAAATGTGTCAGAAGCGCAGTGCTCAGAACACGTCCCGTTAAGGGTGTTGTAAAAACCATGTTCCCCCTCGGTGTCGGAACAACCCGTTCCTTCGCTGATTAACACTGCGACACAGCCTTTCACATACACTACGGCAGCAGCACTGGTTGAAACTGCAGTTGTTTTGCTGGTCTCAGAGTATAAGGCATTCATAGATAAATCCCCAGGCTGGACCTGCTCCGGCCACACTGGTGTGGTTGAAAGAGACCCCTCTCCCTCCTTGAACATTTCAAGCCGGTTTCCTCTCTGGGCTACAGCTTTCCCATAACTAAACAATGACGTGTAATAAACTGAACTGGGATGAGAATGTTCCTTGCAAGCTACTTTTCCAATGATTTAAAATCAGCTTCAGGGCCGAGGCAATCAAGTGGTTCATTAACCTAATCTGCTCTGTTGAGCCTTGGTTCCTGACCACAAGATCAAGGGGACAAGGGGGAAAGAAGGGCCCTTCTACAAGGTATTTCTATGGTTTCCTGACCCACAGCCCATTTCAGCCAATAGATACGATAGGGCAAAATGACTGCGAAGACAGCTCTTCCATCCCACCATCACCACCCCTGCTGAATACTAGTCTGTGTTCAGGCTTCTTTCAAAGGATGATGGTATTGTAACCCCAAATGGGTTGATCATCTGTAAGTCTGCAGCATGGCTGGGAATTAACCCCAGATCTCCTGCATCCCAGCACAGTGCCTTAATTACCAAACCATTCTTCCTCTCCAGACCCCCTTCAATCCCCTCATGCTGGGACAGATTTCCAGCACGGTCGTTCCTCCCAGTAGCTTTGCTGAGAACAGCTGTCATGTTATTTAATGTTGGCACTGGCTGCCATATTCACTGCCACCCTCCGCCCCCCTAATTTGTCATCTGTGTGATTGGAGCAATGCTGAGTGAGAGCAATAAGAAACCAAAGGTTTTCTGCAAAACCACTCTGCATGCTAAATTTCAGCCTGAGGGCCTTCCAATAACAGCCTGTACATACCTGATTGCCAGGCATTCATCCCAGCAGGGACCAGCCGCAGGGGGGCAGTTAGGGGCAGGGGTCCCAGGAGGGAGCAGTCAGGGGACAAGGGGTGCGGTTTCTGAGGGGGACAGTCGGGGGCGGGAAGTGGGAGGGAGTGGATGGGGCGGGGCTAGAGCAGGGCTGGGGAGGGGCTTTACCCACGGGGGTGCATCCTCAAAAAAATTTCTGCTAGGGGTGCATGAACAAAAAAGTTTGGAGACCTCTGCTCTAGTCCTCAGACACACTGGAGGGAGCAACACCAGGGAGGGTGTGAATAACCCAGTATTCTGGGCAGGGAATGCTGTACTTTGGATGAAGAGGTTAAAGAGAGATATTAAACAGCTACCTAATCACTGAATGAGTTTAGGGTCCTGGAGAAAAAATAGTATGGGATTGTGTAATTAAAGACTATCCTAACACATACGCAGAAGGGGACCGGATAAACAGAAAGGGACCAAATTAAGGTTACATAGGCAACCTTAATGTTGGCATTTCCTAACTGCTGAGTGCTTGACTTGGCAGCCTTAAGCACACACAGGTGCAGTGTGGGGCAAATGCTGAGGTTATTACTGGAGCAAACTGTCACTGAAGTCAATAAACTGGAACCTCAGCTAGTATAAATTAGTGCAACTCCACTGAAGTCGCAATTTACACCAGCTGAGGATCTGGCAACACTAAGTACCGATTCTCCCGGGGCAGGGAGGTCTGAGGTGTGACAGATGGAGGTGCAGCCTCGGACTGCTGGACTGCAGACCTCTACACAATGCTCAGCTGTGAAGATTTCTGCCATGAACCTGCTCCTCTGTGAAGAGCACTTCTCTCACAAGAGCCTGAAGAAACGCTTCTCATTTAGACTGGATCCCGAAAAAAAAGGGTCCGTCGCTGTCATTCTTTCGCAAAGCCGTCTAAAGCTCAAGCCTCCTAACAGATTGCTTTGTGCCAGGGACAAAGGAACGGCTCCTTTTCCGAGCTGTCAAGAGGGACACTTCAAAGCGCCCCCCGCCCCACTCTTTTTCTGACACTATCGCACTATTTTATTGGAACGTGAATTTAACGCTTACGTAAGATGTCAGCCTGAAAGGCCGGAAAGGATAAAGCATCCACGGAATAGATCCTGCCCAGGCAACAGCAAGACAGGCCTCTCCTCACTGCCCCAGTGCGGCACTTAACCCTGAGCTGAAACGTTTGTTGACATTTCCAAAGCAGCTAGGGACTTCGGGGGCCCACCCTGAGACTCTGCAAAGGGGCCACGTTTTCAGGGGAAGGTGCTCAGCTCTTAGTGACAGCCAGTTCCCTTTTTAAGGTGGCTCAATTTGGGTAACTCAGAATAGAGACACTGAAAAGTCACCAATCGCTTTTGAAAATTGAAGCCAACACTCCTATGTCCCTAGTCTCATCGCCTTTGCTGCCTGGGCCAGCGACGTCACCAAGAACCAGGACTATTCCTAGGATGGGATTTGTTGCAAGCCTGTTGCCTGAGGAATTAAGGCTTTTGTTCTTTTTCTGCACGGTTGTTTGTTACACACAAGTATTTGCAGAATTGGCTGGGCACACAAACCTCAGCAAGCCTGGCTGCAAACTACCCGCCTTGACTCTGCCTTCAATTGTTTACTTATCTGTCAGATGCGAAATATCGCATGACATGATAGGACAGTGAGGGCTAAAGGATAGAGCACTGCACTGGGACTCAGTTGACTTGGGTTCTAGTCCTGGCTTTGCCACTGGCCTGCCGGGTGACCGTGGACAAGCCACTTCAGTGTCCTCGGCCTCAGTTTCCCTGTTTGTAAAATGGGGCCAGAAGAGGGGGTTCAGGAAAGATTTCTTTCAGCAGGGGTCCCCATCGAGTATGTGTTGAAGCTGCTTGTTGATACCCTGTATGGGTTGGCAGGTGCAACTAGGGGTGTGTGGTTAAAGCTTCCCACCCTCCTCCTTATTTAAAGGTTCTGTTGGGGTATTGGGGTCACCCGTTCCATGATGCACTCTCACTCCTGATCTTCAAACTCCGCCCCAACCTTACCAAGATCACCATCAGAAGCAAACTCCCCACAGACCAGGACACACCAACTCAAAGCGGCACCAGATGTAACCTGCAGACATATCTCCACTTACTGCACTAATCGACACCCCCCACAACATGGATCCCTCACAAGCCTATCACAACAGGAGCTGTACCTCATCCAGTGTACTAAGTGCTCCAGTAACGATGATGTGAGTGAAACCAACCACCGGGAATGAACTTACACCGGAAAGTGATAAAAGACAAACACTCCACATAACTGGTGAGTGAACACTTTTCACAAGGCGATTGCTCTAGGTCTGACCTATCGGCCCTCATCCTCAAAGCAGACGTGAACAACCATGTCAGAAGACAGGCCTGGGAGCTTAAATTCATCTCTCTGCTAGCCATTCAAATCAGAGTTTTAATAAAGACACTCGATTTATGGCTCATTACAACAATCTGCAACCCACTAACCTCCCTTTCTTGACCTATGGCTATCGGGGTGTTAACAGGCCATTTCACCTAGAATCGTTCCTTCGAATATGCAAGAGACAAGGTGGGTGAGGTAATATCTTGCAATACGTGTTAATGATGTGTGCTAAACAATCTGTTCCACCTTGTATTGAATGCCTATTGTATTTAATAGACAACAAGTTTAAAACAAAAGGAACTCCTTGCCAGAGGATGTTGTGAAGTCCAAGACTATAACAGGGTTCAGAAAAGAACTAGATAAGTTCATGAAGGATAGGTCCATCAGTGGCTGTTAGCCAGGGTGGGCAGGGATGGTGTCCCTGCCCTCTGTTTGCCAGAAGCTGGGAAAGGATCACTTGTTCTGTTCATTCCCTCTGAAGCACCTGGCATTGGCCAGTGTCAGAAGACAGGCTACTGGGCTGGATGGACCCTTGGTCTGACCCAGTGTGGCTGTTCTTATGCTCACCCATAATACGCATTTTAATAACCTCCCTCTTGGTGCACTTATAATCACAACTGTATCACTACATGAACAGTGGGGATGTTTTGCATTTAATTGAACCGGCTGTAGGTTCATTGCCTGGATAAAACCAGTTTGTAGTTTTCAGTCTTACTGGAGTAACAGTATTACAGCAACCTACTCAAAATAAAATTAAGGTCATGGCCACAAAGCCGGATCCCAAACGCACCACCATGGGACAGTTCTCTGTGAGAGGAAAACATTTCATATTGGGCTGAATCTTGTCTCTCAACAGCTTTGGCTGGAGGGCAGAGGACTTGAAATACTGGGCACTCAAATATTGTGTTTCTACAGCAGGTATGCCAGCTCCACTTTCAGCTTTCTCCTGAAAATTCCCCAGACAAGCCTGGAGCAAGCAATAGCCCTCAAACAAGGAAAAACCCGTTAAGCTCTCTACTGAATCAGTCTTAATCTTCTCTGCAGTTTGGAGGCAGCTAAGATCAAATGTCCAGTGATCGATACATTTACAGTAAAGTAGCTTCATACCCCTTCCCTCCGACTGTAACCTTTTGTAACCTTTATGTTGAAATGTTCCCAATATTACATTGTTAAAGATAAGGGTTCAATAAAACCCAACTTTAGCTTTTTTAGGTTTGAGCCTTTAGGTCAGTTCAAGACAATCGATTTGGTAGAGGCCTGCTAGGTGACACTTGGAATGATACAGTCAAATGTTATTAAAAAGAAACAATGATTCATTAGGCAAACAGCTTACACAAATGCTTCTATTATAGCGACACTCAAAGGTGAAATGTGTATTGATGGGTGATCAGCTGCAGACACAGCTCTCTCATCCTGGAACCCTGGATGCTAATTGCTGTTCACCGACAATTTAGCAAACCACTCCTTTAATATGCCAGTGTAATACGAATTAGCATTAAACTGTCCGTTACCATTATGGGAGTTCCACCACCTTCTCCTTGGCTCTTTACATTACACATGATTTAAATTAACATCTGCCCCAGTGTCCTTCCCATCGACATAGACAGCATTTTAATAAAACAGTCACAATTCTCAAAAACACTAATGAAAAATCTTGCTCAAACCAGTTATAACCAAACATAATGGCACCACAACCCCAGGTCATGTGCTTGCCAACTCTGGCTTGCACATAATACTCTGTCTCCAACTTATTTCTAACTTTCCTCACACTAGCAACTTCAATTTCCCATATTCCTCTACACTTAGGCTCAAAACCTAACTTCTACGGATTTTAATTGTAAGCATCCTCTAGGCAACACTACACAATAAACCACATTTTTAGGTTCCTTTGATCATAGAGGCCTCAGAGGTACCTGGGTGCATACAAACATGAGACACACACAATACTGGTAAATTTTAGAGATGGGAGATTATAAAGTCAGACTACAATGCGAGCGATTTCAGGGCTGTGAAGCACACACAGATGGCACGCTCCAACGTGCTGCTCCATTTCTCTTATATTTTTGTCTGGTGTTGGCATCACACTTCATTATAACCCCTGATGAGTCCACCAACGTGATTCCAGTCCTGTAAGTTACTTTACCCTCTGCTCTGAGAGACTTCAGGCATTTCAGGCTTTATGAAGACGCACGGGAGGGAGATGTAGAGACATTCAGTGGATATTGGCCATACTGTGGCTGGAAAAGGGAAATCCTTCCTGAGAAAAATTTCATGGTTTGGGAAATTTGTCCATCCCGAATGGGGCTGAAAAGTCAAAGCAGCAAAATGGTTCACAGGAAGGGATTCCTAGAAAACATCTATTTTGGAAAGAACCAAAATGGAATTTTTCAGCTTTCCCTCTGCCTGTCTGCAATGCTCTCGTCAATTTCGCTTTTGCCCTGGGAGGGAGCCTTCCAGGTGGGCTGTCTGGGACGGTCATTCAGAGACTTCCTGGGGGTGGGGTGAGAATGGAAATTTTCCAGCAACATTTACATTTTTCCCATGCAAAACTGAATTTTTCCAAAAAGTAGATTTTCCAGCAGAAAATCCCTGACCCTCTCAACTATGAAGCAACATTGCTCTGCTTCTTGTGCTCCAGTCCTAAGGATTTGGATAACATCTGCACTCCGTACAAAGGAACACATATAGGTACCTACCACTCGATATATGCATTTCCACAGAAGGAGACCTGTAACACACGCTCACCAGCGGGTTATCCGCACTCTGAACCCTTCTCTGCTTCTAGCTACTCACAGTATGAATGGGGAACCCCAAAATATATGCCCAGTTGCTCCCTTCCACATCACAATGGGTCCATCCAGATCCTAGGCTGCCGTGTGCAGAGTTAGCAGGAGAGATGTGTACATTACCTCGTGGGACAAATAGAAGGCAGCAATTCCCAGGGGCCAAAAGCAGCAGAGCATGGAGAATACGCTCAGGCCGAGATGGTCCCTCGGGGGCATCATGAGGAAGTTGTCTTCGCTCTCTGTGTCACTCGAGTAGTCGCTCTGGAATAGCAAGTGGAAGAAGGAAGGAAGAAAAGACTCCGGTTAATGATGCAATTACTCCTCCCCAGCCACAGGCGCAGTCTGTGAGCACCTACGAGCAGAATCTCCCCAGGAACTTGCAGCGTATTTTTATAGCACCGACAGGGTAATCACCTTCCCAAAATGCAAAGAAAAAAAAAAGGGTCATATATAAGAGGTTATATACATAAACCCTTCCCTCCCAATGGTCCCACCTCCTGCTCTTCTTCTTTCCCCTGTGGCCTCACCCCCTAGCCAGGCCAGAAACTGGAGCTGAGCTGTGGTAAGAGCTGCCCAGGGAGCCCTGTTCCGGTCATTCCCCCTGAAACATCTGTCACTGGCCATGCTCTGAAGACAGGATACTGGGCTAGGTGGACCACTGGTCTGATCCAGAATGGCCTTTCTTATCGAACACTGAGATGCAGAGGGGGAATATCACAGAAGGCACTGTGGTCCTGATTTACCACTGGTCAGGGCCTCTTTGTGGACAAAGTAACAGACTAGGACACAAAGTGAAACATGATTGAGCAGAGCAGATTTCACACACTTGTGCATCGCCAGGTATACTGCATTCCCCATCAGGCGTATTGCCGGAGCTGCAGAGATCGGTGTGCACGACTGTACTATGCAATCAAGGAGAGGTTCTGGCTGGCTCATTGATTGCCCTGCAGGTGGACTGATCGTCTTCCAAATGATCTTTTGTAAGAAACATGGCTCCAATGGCGCAACTTTCCCATTTAACTCTCTTCTATACTAGGACAATCTTCAGACCATCTCCCCCCGTCTGGTTTCCTCCTCAGTATTAAAGAAACAGCACACACATCCTCCTGCGATGGATCGGTTACCAGGCAGCTCACTTTACAACCCCACAATACAGCCCATCTGGCCTTGCTGTGGGTGTTTACAATATTGACCATGGCACAAGCACTTGGAGGAGAGGAAGGTGATCAGGACAGTCAACATCAGCGGTTCTCAAACTTCTGAGAGCCGTGACCCCTTTTTCATTTGTTGGCTGCTGCGGCGGACCCTTGTACGTCCACCAAAAAGCCGCTGAATGAATTACTTCCGCATCCGGTGGCTATTTTCGGCGGACATGCCGAGTGCTCCCAAAATAGCTCGGCATGTCTGCCAAAAAGCCGACGAACGCGGAAGTAATTCATTCGGCGGCTTTTAAGCAGCACCGGGAGTTCGCAACCCCCTTGGGAGTGCTCAGTGACCCCCAGTTTGAGAAACCCTGGTCAACATGGATTCACCAAGGACAAGTCATGCCTGACCAACCTGATTGCCTTCTATGATGAGATAACTGGCTCTGGATGAAGTGAAAGCAGTGGACGTGCTATTCCTTGACTTTAGCAAAGCTTTCGATACACTCTCCCACAGTATTCTTACCAGCAATTGCTGTTTCCCCAGGTGCTTTTGTTAATGTTAATAGGTCATTTGGTTTAAACGGAAAGACAAATACAACCTAAAAGCTCTTCTGCACATGGGAGCCAACACCTTGCGAACATGCATTTCAAACATCAAAGCTAGTTTCTGGATGGAGAATTCCCAGACTCGCATCTGAAGCCAAAGAAAAAAGGAAGAAAAAAAACACACCAGTTCAGTTTCCATTAACTAAGAAAATAAAAAAAGATGAACTGGACTGAATGCAAACTATATCAGATTAAAGAAAATTCCATTTCTCAGCTCAGACACTGACAAGAATCAGCTGATACAGCTAACCCTGAAAATGGTATGGTTTCTAATGAAAACCCAGGAGAGAGTTCACTAGTCTGGGAATTGGGGTTCTACTCTAGCGTCGGATTCTAGAGATCTGTACACACGTACATAGCTTGGCTGCCGCATGATGAAGCCAGGGAATGAAGTGTGTTTGCAGGCTTGGGCCCATGGGTTTGCAGTTTTGCATTAATATTCCAGAAAGGAAGATTATCCCATGGTTAGGGTGCTGGTCTGGTGTTCAAGTCCCTACTCTGTAACAGACGCTGTGTGAGAGACCATGGGCCAGTCACTTAGCCTCTCCGTGCCTTAGTTCTCCATCTGTACAATGGGGCTAAGAGCCCTTCCCTATTTCATGAGGCATTCTGGGGATCAATATATTCAAGACTGCAAGATGCACGAATACCACAGCAATGTAGAGCACACATATACTGGAGAGAGATTCTTCAGCTCACATAAATATCATAGAAACTGCAAAGGCCTGTTAAGTACCAGATTCCCAGCTCAGACACACATTGCATTATTGTTTCCTGTGTCTAAAATCCCATTCGTGTGCAAGCCCTCTAGGGTTTTTTCCAACACGGGGGATTCTGTGCAGCTGAGGTGAGAACTGGACCACAGCTTTCTGCACACTCTGAAGTGGCATTGCTGGAATATTGAGTCATCTCGGCACCAAGCTCATCACTGCGTTAGGGTGGAAGACAATTCGTTTTCCAACGCTGGATGAAAAGGCTCCCCTCCCACCCCTCACAGAACTGAACTGTATGTATTTCACGGGAGCTGCGCTCAAAGGAACACACATTGCTTTAGCACGTGCCAGCCTGTCCACGGAGAAGCCTCCTTGTTCACTGGTGTTTGTTCTGGGCACATGTTGTACAACCTGAGCTATCACCCAGGAATTTTAGAATTAAGAGCCAAGTCTGGCTTCAGTCCTAGGAGATCTTAGAATCCCATGAACAATGTTCCCTCTAAGTTTTGACAGGCTGTGTGCACTAAAAATTTATTCTGTGCAATTTTTTGTGCGTGCAGTGTTCCGCCGTGTGCTCAGGGTTTAGGATTTCTGTGCATACGCACACGCGCGCAGCTTAGAGGGAACAGTGCCCGTGAACCATTTCATCTTCCTGGCGGGTGCCACAAAGTAAGTGGAGTTTGTTAACACAGAGACCGGGGTGAAGTCCTGGCTTCACTGAAGTCAATGACAAAACTCCCCTTGACGTGACCTTGGGCAAGTCACTGAACCTCCCTGGGTCTCAGCTCCCTGCCTGTTCTACCTCCCAGAAGCGCTGCGAGGCTGGAACGCCAGGCACGAGTCCAGGGCACTCCCACACTGTGGAGAAAAGGGCCACATCAGCACAGATGTAGTGATTTTCATGAGACGTGAGCGGAGATTTCAGGTGCAACCGATCCACTCCAGGCTCCCTGGCCTTGTGCTTTGATACGTCACGCGAAGGGACGGGGTTCGGTTTTACTCACTTGAACATTCTATTTTTTCTCGTTTTACAGAGAATATTTCAGACCCCGCTGGATTTTTTTCTTAAAACAAGCGAATTCCAATCCAATCTCCTATGCTCGATGTATGAATAATTCACTGTCTCTCTCCTGTAGTTCATCAATAACTTGGGTTCCTTTAATAAATTAGTTACTAAGATGTTAGCACAGCAGAGTGAGGAATGATACTCCTGGTGAAGAGAGAGCAGCCCAGCCTCAGGAGAATACCTCGGGGAGGAACCTGTGCAGTATTTTAATAAAGTCTTATTTGATGGGTTGTCTAGCCATTAGCCCTGACATAAAGAACTGCCTGCCAGGTGCAAACATTACAGACCCCTCGAGATACTGAGATACAGTTATGTACAGTTCAGAGGAGGCACCGGCGTTTGTGGCACATGTTGGTACCAGAGACATCGGGACAGGAGACAAGACCCAGAGGCCAAATTCAGGCTGTCAGGTAAGAGATTAAAGTCCAGGACCTCCCTGGTAGCATTCTCTGAAATACTTCCAGCTCCATGCACAGGGCCAGGCAGAATGGCTGGGTCTCAGTGCATGGATGAGATGACAGTGTATGGAGAAGGGTTTTAGGTTTAGTAGGAACTGGGGAACCTTCTGGGAAAGGAGGAACCTATAAAAAGAAAGAGACTCCAAAACCAAAATGGAACCAGCTAGAGAAGTCACAGAGGAGTTTATAAAGTAAGGGCTAGAGGACGGGGAGCTGATGGGTACAGAAGAGCACACTGTTCAATCAGACACACCCCTTTGGGGAGGATCTATCAAAGGGAATAATCTGTGACCTAGCAAAGAGGAGAGAAGTTGATAAAGTACCGGCAGGAACTGAAGAGAAACAAACAGGCAAATGAAAAAGAGAGAGAGTCCCATCACAGGAAGGCAGACAACTAAATATAGACAAATGTTATAAGTGCTTATTGCAAATGCTAGAAGTCTAAACAGAGAGACAAAGTAGGCTGGATAATATCTCTTAATGGACCGACTTCTGTTGGTGAAGCAATATTAAAAAGGAACAGTCATATGCAGAGAAACCATTTAAAAACAGCATAATAGAGGCTCAAACTGAATGTACTGTAAACCCAAATTTAAAAAACCAACAGTAATAGAACCAGAGAAATGTTGCTGTGGCTATTCAATAGAGTAAAAGAAGATGTTCAGGCAAAAAGGCATCCTTTAAAAATTACCTCCCCTACCTCAGTTCTCTAATATCTGGAGACCAACATGGCTACAACCACCACTGCAAACAGAAGTCTAAATACTAAGCCGGGTGACCTTGAATGCCAGGTATTCACTGAGGATGTTGATATAATAATAGTATTAAAGAATAATGGCAGAATGAGGCTGAACAATGGCATGTAGTAATACTAAGGTATAAAATATACAGGAATGACATAGCAGGTTGTGCTGGTGGGGAAGTGAAGAAAGCACACAGTCAAATATAGTACAAATCTTAAATGAATCAAATTGTACCTTAGACTCTCTATGGAGAGAAATTCTGTGCTTGAATAATAGGAGTATAGCAGCAGGGATACACAACCGACCACCTGACCGGGATGGTGACCATGACTGTGAAATGTTCAGAGAAATTAGAGAGGAAACAAAGACAGAAGACTCAGTAATAATGGGGGATTTCAAGTATACCCATTATGACTGGCTGGGTGTCATCTCAGGACAGGACGCAGAGATAAAATTTCTAGACACAATAAATAACTGATTCTTGGAGCAATTAGTCCTGAAACCCCCCAGGGGAAAGGCAATTCTTGATGCTCCTAAATGGAGCACCGGATCTGATGCAAGAGGGGAATATAGCTGAATAACGTGGTAACAGCAACCATAATGTAACTGACTTTAACTTCAAAAAGGGAACGGCACAAAAATGAGGAGGCGAGTTAAACGGAAATTAAAAGGAACAGTCACAAAGGTGAAATGCCTACAAACTGCATGGAAGCTATTTTAGAAAAGCACAATAGAGCTCAAACTAAAATGTATGTCCCAAATAAAAATCAATCAATACATTAAAAAAAGAGTAAGAAGACAAAAAAAAATACCGCCATGTCTAAACAACAAACAGAGTAAAAGAGGATGTTAAGAGGCAAAAAGACATCCTTTAAAAAAAGGTACGTCAAATCCGACTGAAGAAAATATAAAGGAGCATAAACCCTGGCCAGTAAAGTGTAAATGTATAATTAGGCAGGCCAAGAAAGACTTTGAAGATCGATTAGCAAAAGACACCAAAACTAGCACCAAAAAAATTGTTAACTACATCAGAAGCAGGAAGCCTGCTAAACAATCTTTAGGGCCACTGGACGACCAAGGTGCTAAGGGAGCACTCAAAGAATATAAGGCCTTGATGAGAAACTAAATGAATTCATTGCACCAGTCTTCACTGCAGAGAATGTGAGGAAGATTCACACTTGAGTCATTCTTTTTAGGTGACAAATCTGAGGAACTGTCCCAGATTGAGGTGTCACTAGAGGAGGTTTTGAAAGAATTTGATAAATTAAACGGTAAGAAATCACTGGGACCAGATGGGATCACCCAAGAGTTCTGAAGAAACTCAAATATGAAACTGCAGAACTACTAAGTGTGGTATGCAACGTATAGCTTAAATCAGCCTCTGTCCCAGAAGAGGGGAGGATAGCTAATGTGACATCCAGTTTTTAAAAATGCTTCCAGAGGTGATCCTGGCAATTACCAGCCAGTAAGCTGAACTTCAGTACCAGTCAAATTGGCTGAAACTATATCACAGAACAAAATTATTAGAGACATATCTGAGCACAATCTGTTAGGGAATAGAGTCAACATGACTTTTGTACAGGGAAATCAAGCCTCATCAGTCTATTAGAATTCTCTGAGGGTGTCAGAGGGTGATCCAGTAAGGGTGATCCAGCTGATATAATGAACATGATATAGAGTACTTGGACTTCCAGAAAGCAGTTGAGTTTGCTCTTAAGCAAACTAAGCTGCCACGGGATAAGAGGGAAGGTCCTCTCCTGGATACATAATTGGTTAAAAGATAGGAAACAAAGCGTAGGAGTTAATGGTCAGCTCTCACAGTGGAGAGAGGTACACAGCAGGGTCCCACAGTGGGCTGTGCTGTGACCAGGGCTGTTCAACATATTCACAAATGATCTGGGGAAAGGGGTGAACAGTGAGGTGGCAATGAGGTCTGCAGACAACACAAGATTAGTCGAGATCATAGGTGCCCATGGAAAAAAATAGCATGTGCTTAGCACCCACTGGCAGCCAAGCACCCTCCCCCACGTCCCTGCTGATCAACTCCTCCCTCGCCCTCCCAACCACTGCAATCAGCTGCTCTGCACCAAGCAGGAGGTGCTGGAGGGAGGGTTGCCAACACTCCAGGATTGTCCTGGACTCTCCAGCAATTAAAGATTAATCTTTCATCTCTCATCTCGTAACATAATCTTTAATTAAACCTCCAGGAATACGTCTCATCAAAATCGGCAACCCTAGCTGTGGGGGGAGGGCGTGAAAAGAGGCAGGGTGGGGGCAGGAAGAGGCAGCGTGGGGCTTGGAGGAAGGGGTGGAGTGGGGGCAGGCCTAGGGTGCAGGTGGGAGGGGTCGAGCACCCCCCAGGCAGAGAGGAAGTTGGTGCCTGTGTTCAAAATAGTTAAGTCCAAAGCAGACTGAAAAGAGTTACAACAGAATCTCACTAAACCAGATAACTAGACAACAGAACAGCTGATGAAATTCAGTGTTACATAAGAACGGCCAGACTGGGTCAGACCAATGGTCAGTCCAGCCCAGGATCCTGTCTTCTCATAGTGGCCAATACCAGGTGCCCCAGAGGGAACGAACAGAACAGGGAATCATCAAGTGATCCATCCCCTGTCGCCCATTCCCAGCTTCTACAAACAGAGACTAGAGACACCATCCCTGCCCATCCTGGCTAACAGCCATGGATAGACCTAGCTGCCATTAATTTATCTATTTCTTTGTTGAACCCTGTTATAGTCTTGCCAGAGGATGTTGCAAAGGCCAAGGAGTTCCACAAGTTGACTGTGTGTTGTGTGAAGAAATACTTCCTTTTGTTTGTTCTAAACCTGCAGCCTATTAAACTTCCTGTTAAATATTGTTGATTCAATATTTAGCTAAATCAGTTTAATAATCAATGTAAAATCAAACCGGTATAACTTTCCCATGTAGACCAGGCCTTGGCCACACGTTGGCCCGCCTAGAAAGGGTCTGCTGCTGGGGGTTAGCCCCCGAAAGAAGCCCCTACACAGATAAGCAGGGAAAAGAACACCTCCCTTGCAAATCTGTGCCTTGAATGGGCCCTGGGCCACGCAGCTCACATCTAATGGTCTCTTGGCACCACAGCTGATTCTCCCAGATACACAGCGATGTGCCGCGCATACGGGATGGAGTCTCTCCAAAGGCGGATGAAAAAAGACTTGGATCTCTGCTCACATTTCCCTTCACTGCTGATTGGCCTTAACAACTCTGCAGCCCAGCCAGAGAGCTGGAGGGATGAAACCCTTTTCCCTTCCTCCGTTTAATAACCAGGAGACTCCTCCGCTCACCAGTAGCAGGTGAGGAGCACGGTTCGTTTGCAGGGCTCCCGCGGTGTCATTCAGAAGCTCCTTTCTGCTTTGAGACAGAGACATTTTTATGTCAGTAACGTCCCCGCCTCAGCAGCTGCTGCACTGAGGTTTTCTTCCTTTGCACTGTGGCAACCGCCAGCCTCGGGTGAGCCCCGTGACCTGATGCAGGGACCGCGCCCAGAGAGGAATGTTTGGGCCGCACGCACCCATTCCAGGGGACCCCCACAGGAAGCCCCACACTCGGGTCCCTTTGTGGTTTCCTCTCGGTGCCACATTAGCACCGTAAGAGAGCAGGCAGAGGGTGAGACATGGGAGCAGCTGGGGAGATTCGGGGGGACGGCAGCTAGAAATCAGGGCTCTGCATTAAAGTCTTTGATCTCCATAGACTCAGACCTTGGGCTCCTGTCCTCAAAGCTACTGTGGAGCTGAGTTCCACTGAGCTCAACTACCTGGGACAGCCTGGGCCTTCACCGCTCAGTGCTGGACTCCTTCGCTCCCTCCCGGGAGGTTCCCTTCGCTCTCGATTCAGAGGTGCGATAGCACTGGGGGGCCCGATGAACAGGTTGCTCCAGGGCACGGTGGGTCAAGGCTGGCCCGTTCATGCCTGTCCTCCGCTATCCCCTTTCCACGAGCGGGGCTCGGGGACCCTCCTCTGTGACAGGGGCTCTCCCACGCAGCGTGGGGGGCTGCGATCGCTGCCAGACGTGAAGCGTTCAGCCCCCACCGGCAGCTGCCAATTCTGCCGAGCCAGCCGTGTTAACACAGCACTCGTCTGGCTTCGAGCCAGCGCCTGCGGGCTCAGGGACGCCGCAGCCTTGGCACAGGCCTCGCATGGTGTCTTGGCTAGTGGGATCGGGCACAGATCTACTTCCCCCGCTCCTGCGTGCACCGTCGCCTCAGCCCGGGGTCAAGTGCTTATCACAGCCCCACTCAGCACCGAGACCACAGACCCCGCGGTGGGGGGAGAGGGGGTCCCTCACAGGACGCTGCCCTGCCTGTTTGGGGAAGGGAGGGGGGACAACTGCTGTGTGTTTAGCACTGTTGTGATATGGCAAAGGCCTCGATTGAGACCAGGCCCCGTTGTGCCGGGTGCACACAACACACATTCTTCCTCGCCTCCCTCAGGCACGCGGACCCCCTGCCGCTCTCTCCTCAGACGGGCCCCTCCGCCCGGTATTCCCCCTGCAGCTACTCGCCCCAGCTAGGGGGTCCCGAGCTCTACCCAGCCCCCCAGGGGAGGACGTCCCGTGGACCGTGGCAGCTCGAAGCACTTGTGTGGATACAGCAACCGGCCCAGCGCCCCCGGCTCCAGCAGGATTTTCTTTGTGTAGAACAGGAGCAGTCGGAGCCCCCACCTGAGACGGGGGCTGGGCCGTGCCAGGCGCTGCCGGTGCACATAGCGTGCTACGTGCCTTGCTCCACAGGCCGTGCAATCGAACGAGGGCACAGAATGCGGCAAGGTCACCGTGAAGGTCGGGGCAGAGATGGGGGCAGGACACGGGTCTCCTGAGCCCCATGTCTGAGCCACCAGCCGATGCTGCTCCCCACAGCGACGGAAGGGGAACGAGGGCGTCTCGCCTACCTCCTTGGAGAACAAAAAGGGAAAGCATGAGGATACGCACCCCGCCCCCGATCTTACAGAGCTTTTCGGAGCTACCTGCCCCTTTGTGCGCAGCGAGACGCCAGACCCGACAGAAGAGCCAATAGACTTCGCAGGAAGAGCCCCCGGACCACCGCAGACCCCCTCTGGGCCAGGCTCCTTTTGTCTGTTGTGTTGTTAAAACGCCCAGAACCCGGGGGAAGAGGGAGAAACCCACTCAGCGCACACACGGGCCCTCCTCTGATCCCCCGGCCCGTCAGCGCCAGGCCAGGCCAGGCTCTCACTGAATTCCACTCAGCGCACACACGGGCCCTCCTCTGATCCCCCGGCCCGTCGGCGCCAGGCCAGGCCAGGCTCTCACTGAATTCCAGGGGGCCTCACAGGGCCTGGCTGGTTCGAGTTCACCGCAGGGGAGGGCCTCTCGGTGCAGGATTTAGGGCCAGATGTGCCAACAACAGCATCACACAATTAAACACCCCCCGCAATTATCTCCATCAACCCCCCTGGGGAGCTGGCTTTGAAGGGGAGAGCTGTGCAATTTATTCTCCTCAAATCCCAGACCTGAGAGCTGCCTGGCAAACGCCACAGGACAGGGTTCTCACAGCCAACTCCTCTGGCACACCTTGCTCAGGCCATGTCTCTCGCGTGGAGTTGGTAGTCAAGATAGCCTGGTGGCCACTAAACTGCCCATGAAGAATTCCCCTTTCCCTGCCCTATCGGTTCAGAAACCACAACAAAAAAAAAATCATTTCTGCCTTTTGTTGCACGAGCCAGTCCAAGAGTAATGGCAGCTCTAGGGAAAACGGGACGCTTGCAAACTCTTCCCATCTGAGTCTTTTTGAAGAGCGAACCCCCTGGCCAGAGAACAACATAAAGAAACATTTAGCCGCTTAGGCTTTATTTGGACCATGTGAGGCTACGGACTCACCATCACTCAACGTCTGCTTAGAACTGAGTTGGGTTCAGGGCTGATAACACAGTCATGTCTTACATGGACCTGCGTCTTAGGGCGGCTAGTGGGAGCCAGATCCAGGCAAGATGATCCAAGCCACAGCCCAGCAAAGCGCATGCACCACCGTAAGCTGGGGAGGCTCCCTACTGAGGTGAATGGGTGAGATTCTGGCCCCACTGACAATGGGGCTGGAGGATTCACCTGACGAGTTACAGCCATGCATGTGCTCAAGTGCGTTGCCGGATCAGGGCCGCATCAGTGCTCGAAATGAGCATCAAGCCCCCTGCCACCCCACCGCCAACACCCCCTCTGATCGGGCAACATGCACCATCTGACCTCCAGCTCCTGGAAATCCTCGTCCTCCTCCACGTCATAGGAGAGGGTGTGGATCTTGATGTCGTCGGTGGAGAGGTCGATGAATTTGCTGTCGGGGTACTCCAGGCTGTCCTGGGGTGGGGAGCGCTCCTCGATGAAGGTGGTCTCGCAGCACTCGGCGCTGACGCTCTCCCCCCAGGAGCGCAGCACGTTCTCCGAGTAGAGGATGATGTTGGGGCGGTAGTGGGACTCCACGGTCTGCTGGAGCGTCTTGGGGTCCAGCAGCTGCTGCACGGGGTCGCTCCTGCTTTGAGCGGCGAGGTTGCTTACGACGCGGCTCTGGTACTGCGGGGCGGGATACACGGAGACCAGGCCGTCTCTGTTCTCCGCCATTAAGTTCCTGGTGTTAATTAAGCCGTTCTTTTTCCCAGCTTCTGCGATCTTGCTGTGCATTAACACACTGCTCTGATCCAGGAGTCCCTCCATGGTGTCTTCCTCCTTCCTCCCACGGGGTTCTCAGCTGGTCACTCGGGAACACTGGTCACACCGGAGTAACGGCTCCCATTTTCCTGAGGGTGGGGAATAAATACTAACATGAACATTAAATATCAGGACCTCCCAAATCTGCATCTGATACCGGACAGCAGGTAGAACGACTGAAGTGATGTAGGCCAGGATCCTGCCAGCCACTCCACACGGAGATCGCCCGGCCCACCCGGAGCCCCGAGCACACACAGTGACTAGCAGGAGCAGGGCCTTCCCAGGCCTTTTCGAACCGAGTCCTTTTAAAGCAATATTTTAATGCAGGGGTTCTCAGCTGTGGGGCGGGACCCCTTTTTAATGGGGTGGCCAAGGCTGCCTTAGACTTGCTGGGGCCCATGGCTGAAGCCCGAGCCCCACTGTCCAGGGCCGAAGCCAAAGCCTGAGGGCTTCAGCCCTGGGCGGCAGAGCTCAGGTTCCAGGCCCCCTGCCTGGAGCTGACGCCCTTGAGCTTTGGCTTTGAACCTCCCCCACGCCCCACGGCAGTGGGACTTTGCGCGTCCCGCCCAGGGCACTGGGGCTCAGGCTTTAGTCCCCTCTCCTGGGGCCGGGTAGTCATTTTTGTTGTCAGAAGGGGGTCGCAGCGCAATGAAGTTTGGGAACGGCTGTAGTTTAACACATCGAACAAGAGGGAACGCCGAAGCGGTGGGCCCAAGCCGGCCCGGGGTTTGTGTTTCACACGGGGCTGCACCATGCCAAAGGAGGATTTCAGCTAAGCACTGACCCGCAGGAGAAACTCCACAGTCATGGCACAAGAACCCCATGGGCATCCACCGCACCCTCCCCTGTCAAATGACCAAAGAACAGGAAGAAAACACAAAGCTTGGCTTCTGGTCTGCCCCATTAGCCCCAAGGGTGTCGAAGATGGACAGACAGAGCGGTGTGGCAATGCTGTGTGTGACATACAGGTCGCTGCTGCTGATAGAGCCAAGACATCCGGTTCCAAGAGAAAGAGCAGGGAACGGGGTGGCATGCAGCGTGGCAGGGAGAGGTGTGAAAAGCAGGGACACCCTGGAGAAATGCCAACAGGACGCTCCACAGATGGGGCGTCATCTGGGATAAAAAGCGTACGTGAGGCAGTGCCCGAAAATCATGCACAGGGTGGCCGCTGTTGTGCCAGTCACCTGAGTGGCATCTCTGTCGTCGTGCGATTAGGACCCGCACCTCTGGGAGGTCGCGCCGCCCAACAAGGAAAGTCTTGTCCGTGTCAGTAGCACTTGGGGAAATGCAATTTCAAACCACCCTTATCTCTGCCTTCGAGCCCAGCTGTCAAATTCCCTGCCTGCTTGCTGTCGGCGCTAATATTGGCCAGATAACACTCAGCTCTCATCTGGCAGCGCGTTGCACACGCTGGACTTGCTCCGCAGAGCGGTGAGTGGGAACACAAAGCTGGGGAGAGATGGGCTACTTACAGCAATGGCAAGGTCAGTGACATTATCCTCGGGAGAGCACCCAGGCTAGTCCTGCCTCCATGACTGTAGGGACAGCTGGATCCTGAGCCCTGCCCCACGCGGTGCCTAGGGAGGGCTCCGAGAAGCAGTGGGACTGGACAATCTGGCGGTGCACCAAGCAGCCTAGATTTCTAAAGTGACTAGTGAGTCTGAGGACCCAACTTGAAATGCCATCCAGGGCCCCGGCAGAGGCAGGGTATTCAGAGCTATCGGAAGACGAGAGCCCTTCACGGGTCTCACGTTGGCCACCCCACAACTGAGACAGCCACAAATCATTTGTCCCTTTTGGAAATGAAAGCCATCTTCCAGTGCTTCTCCCATCCCAGGGGAGAAAAGAGGGGTGGGCTTGGGAACACAGAGCAAAATTTTCCTAAGTGCCTAAAGGCCAGTTTTTTAAAGGCATTTAGGCACCTATCTTCCCTTGAGTCAATTGAAATATGGACCTAAGTGACTTAGGAGCCGAGTAACACTTTCAAACGTGACAGGCACTTTGGTGCCTACATCTCATTGAAAGCCAATGGGGTTTTGGCTGTAAGAGCCTAAATCTTTTGACAATGGGACTCAGACTCCTCAGTCACTTAGCAGAGGGGTAGCCTTGTTAGTCTGTATCCACAAAAAGGAGTCCGGTGGCACCTTAAAGACTAAAGACATAGCTAGTCTTCAAGGTGACACTGGACTCCTCATTGTTTCAGTTACTTAGGTGATTTGGGAAAAAAAAATGGCAACCAATGGCCACTCTGGTTGCCATGGTGATCATGGAGGGTATGTCTACCCTATGGCAGTACGGCAATGGAGCTATAGCCCCGTAATGTCAATGCATCCTACCTCGACTGAAGGGCTGTTTCCATCAACACTGTTACTCCATCTTTCAGAGGCAGTAGCAAGGTCAACAGAAGAATTCTGCCATAAACCGAACCGTGTCTACCCCTTGGGTTAGATTGCACATGGGACAAGACTTCTCATGGCCCTGAATGGCGTACCCAGGCTGATCTCTTTAAGAGTAGACCAGAGGCCAAGTCTGGTCTCCAATTAGGAATGCCACACCAGACATTCCAAACCTTAAAGGTGAAGTAACACATACATTTCTTAAGGCGCCACTCTCCCAAGAGCGGTTTGCCATTGATTTCAATATGCCCAGGGCAGAGCTAATGATTAACTGGCTGGTGGCCGCCCACTTGAATTAAGATCCTAAACTGACAGGCATTTTCCTAAACAGGAAGGATGACTTGGTTGGTCCACTCTGAAATCCATGTCTGAAATTACTGTGAGGATGAGAACATGAACTGCACTTCCACTCAGCATTGCTAAAGCAATAGGGCCAATGCATTCCCCTAATGCAGAGGTGATTCTCGAGGAATCACGCACCTCATAGACCTTAGAAAAAAAGTCACTGGAGGGTCAATGAGGAAACACCGTATACCCTAGGAAAACTGCTCAGCCCCCGTGCCATAATCTGTCGATGCTTAGACACACTACCATGTGTAACAACGTTCCGAGCACGGACTGGGCGAGATCCTCGCCTCTTTATCTGAATACAGCCCCGACAAAATAATAAAAGGCATCCCTGACTTCTTTTGAGGGGAAATTCCTGAGCTGCGAACCACTAAGCTTTAATCAATAAGCAACTTGAATGCCAACAAATGATGTTGTGCAATAGGAACAAGGTCAATAGACACCAAGGGACTCAAAAAAGAAACAGCGTTATCGATACATTTCTCAACAGTAAAGCAGCAAGCATGAGTCCTCAGCAGACAGTCTGATTCCAAACCCTCACAAGCCCTTTGTATTTTGGAGCCAGAAGTTTGCCAGAGTGAAACCAGACATATTTCAAAGGCAGACGATGACAAGGCACCCGCTCTTCCTGCTAGGCATGTGCAAACAGAGTTACAATTTTCTTAGCTGTGCCTGTGTGTCACTTGGTGGAGCCGGAGCCTGGCTATCAGGTCTAGCCCTCACCCTGTATTCGGCCATTGTTCAAAAGAGCCTTATGGGAAATTATGAAAGTTCTCAGCCAATTCGTACAGCTGGTTGGGAATTGGTTTTACTAATTGCTTTTTCATCGAAATCTGCTGATTCATGAACAATTTCTGTTTTGATGACACAGGGCCAGTTTACACAGATCTCCAGACGCTAAACAATGTTGGGAAAAAAAGGTAATAAATTGTTGAAATATTTTGTTTTGTTCAACACAAAAACGCCAGGTTTCTGGTTTGCAGTGACTTTTCGTTTAGAAATTTAAGCTAACGAGTTTGGAAAAAAAAGTCAAAACACTTCAAAATTATTGAAACAAAATATTTTACCCTTAAAAAAATCTGGGTTTTTGAATGAACATCTTCAGGATTTTTGACTTTTTCCAGCTATAAATGATCTATTTTAAGGAGGGGTTTTTCAGCGTTGGCCTAACCCTCCTCCCGCTGAAGTTGATGGGAATTTTACCACGGATTTCGCTGAGGGCAGAATTCAGCCAGTGCCTGAGGGGTGACCTCAACGCAGCTGTGCCGTTGGGGGTCTGTCCTCATTAATTTCAGTATTGCTGGGTCTTGGGCTCCTGAGGATAATGGAAGCCAACATCAGTACGCTAGTGCTGCAACTAATTTATTATTGACATGGGCTCCTCTGACCTAGAGAACCTCCCTCTCATCCCCCAACCTCAGAGGGGTTCACTGCCCGGCTCGTAGGCCAGTATCACCCCCTCACAGCTCCCTCGCAGGGCCGAAAACACTCCTGGCCCAAGTTCCCAGGCCAAGCTGTAGTGCAGGAAATGTCGGCTGGCAAGAGAGCTCAGCAGGCCCCATGCTCCCTGCAGGAGATTCTTAACGTACATTCATGGCCCGGGGCCATTCCCTGTAACCCCAGAGAAGATTGCTGGTAATTAACGCCACCCTTGAGAGCGAGTCTCGTCTGCCCATCGAGGAGGGAGGCTCAGTGGTTGCAGCGCACTCCCGGCAGGGCCGGCGCGGGGAAGCCACTGACCCAACCAGCAGGCCGAACCGGGTGAGGAGTCCTGGTCACGTGTCATGCCTACGATAAGAGAATAAAACAGGCTAATACAACGACATCGACCCAGGCTTAGGGCTGCGCATCCTCCCTACACACACCTGGACCCTCCCTCATCCCTACCTGCAGCCCCTGGCCAGGCCAGGCCACAGGGAATCCCACGTGGCCTGGCTCTGCGAGGCTGATCAATGGAGCGTTTTGCTGGTGAATGCAAAGCGAGGGGCACCCCAGAGAGGACAGCGGGGATATACAGTTGGCTTTTCCCAGCTGCTCCCTGTTCAGAAATTCAGGCTGAACGGCTGCGCCTTGTCTTGAGTTTCTTAGCATCTGTACAACAGTAAAACCCTGAGGCCCCATGTGCGAGGCCCTCCACAGACCTGGGACCAGGGACAGTCGCTGTCAGACAGAGCTGGACAATGGGCGGGAGAACGGGTCACCCGCAGCCAGACCCCACCTCCCCCGTGGCCCTGACCAGCGTCTCACACCCAAGACCAACCGCCTCCCCTCCTTTGTTTGGGAACAGTGACGCGTGTTCCACTTGCAGCTCTCGCTCTCCGATCTGAGCGCGTGCAGAGCAGAACAGCCCGGGCACAGGGATTAGCGGGATGGCAGCTGAGGATCCTCATGCATGTGGCCCCCCGAAAGGTGCAGGATGAAAAAACTCCATTCAAGAGGGGTGGAGGGCAGAGGAAGGCGGAATCAGTCCAGCGTCGCTGTCCCTGGTTTTCCTGGGTCTGATAGCGGGGGCGCACTCCGGAGATGATATGATCAGAAGAGAAGGGAGGCCTCGCACCCGGGTCTCGACACTCTAGCCTGCAGGCTTTACACTCTGCCACTTAACAATCAGAGCACAGTGCAACAACAGCAGCTAGCACTGCGGTGCTGGCAAGGCTCTAAAGATGCTACTCAGCCCACTCTGGCTTGGCTGGGATATTAAACTGCCATTTGCTTTTCCAGCAAGGTAACTAACCGGGAACGGCCTGGAGCTGAACACCCAGACCCATTCCCGGCAGAGCTCTGAGCAGAGCCGGAGGAGAGACATTCCCGTGGAGGCCCGGGCTGGTGCCTCCCCCTCCCGTAGGTATTATCCCCAACAGCTAGACTTATCCTTCTCCTCACTGACTGGCAGCTCAGTTCTACTGCTCTGCTCACGCCTCCCCCTTCTCCGATCCTGCCCCAGAGACGGTGTGGGTCTCTTAGCTCCGCCCCCCAGAACTCCTCCCCTCTGGCTGAGCCGGGGGTCACTCAGACACTCCACAGAGGTGTCAGTGGGATGCGCTTTGGAGTATCCCCAAGAGAAAAGTGTTTTTTTCTTTGGCAAAACAGACGTATGCTCACTTTATACGCCGGAGCCTCCCCCGCTGACTTCACTGGGAGCCCCACTGAGGTCTCTATAGTGAGGTTTGCCCCCCCCGGAGATCTCCTCCCCTATTAGCAGATTTCCAAACCAGAGGCAGGCACAAGGCCCTAAGGTACTCTGAAGCCCGACAGGACACCCGGCCTTCGCGCAAAGGAGCCTGTGCACCGGACGGCCACAAACACCAGAGTCTTCTTGCAGTCAGCACCTGAGATCATTTAGCCAAGCAGAAGGAAAGGAAACTGCCCTGCCTTGCACCTTGGAGCATGCAGGCACATCTGCACTTTGGTGTGGAGAACTGAATTCTTAACTGAAGGAAAGGGCAAAGTGCTGCTCTCATTCAATGCAGTAGAAATCCAGAGTGACTCCACCGGCTCCTCTGGGCGTCATTGAGAATTCATCCCATACACCAGAAAACAGGTCAAATAAAGCCAACAAACTCTACCTTGGTCTCACACACTCAAGGCCAATCTGACCCTGGCTGTAGATTTTAGCAAGGGCCAGAACTGGGCATTCAATGAAAATTCAATGGCAACCTTAACTCTGCAGCATCACAATAACCAGGACTTCTGAATTTCTCTCTCAGAGATGTTGAGATCACCTTTCCACGGACGTGGGGCCCCAAATAACTCCGCTGCCGTTCTACTCTATTCCAGGCTTTATAGCACATCCATCACTGTCGGATTTGAGCAGCTTAACAGGGAGGCAGTATGGCGCAGCAGCTAGGGCACTGAATGAGAACTCTGGAGACCTGGCTCCTACTCCTGGCTCTGCCAGTAGCCTGCTGAGTGACTGGGGGCAAGTAGCATCACTGTCCTGTGCCTCAGTTTCCTCATCTGTAAAATGGGGAAAATAATACTGACCGCTTTTGCAAAGCGCTTCAAGATTTACTGATGAGAGGTGCTAGGTATGAGCCAGATAGCAGTAGTGGTAGAACTACCCTGCACTTCTGTCGTTCCACTGAAGATGGACGTCCCTCCTGAGATCTTGGGGGGTGAGTTATTAGGGCTTCTTTCCTAACTATTATTGTGATTTGTATAACAATAGCACCTCTAAAAATCAGGGCCCACAGTGCTCTACTCTGTACAAACACCCAAGAAAATCCTCAAGACCTTACCATCTAAACACACCAGACAAAGGATGGAAGAATTGCTATTAACTGCCATCTTGAAGATGGGGAAATGAGACAGAGGTAGATTGAAGCCCAGGTCCTCAGAGATATTTGGGTGCCTACCACCCACTGCCATGAATAGAAGTTAGGGCCTACATGCTATCAAGGGTCTCCCCGCTTGGTCTCTTCTAGAAGAAGCTTAGAATTGAAAGCAGGCCTACTGGCTTTCAGGCCAACACCATCATCACAAACCCCTCCTCCTCCCAGGCATAAACAGTATTAGTGGTCCTTGTTCACCATCAAAGAGCAATTTGCTGCAGCCAGCATGGTAAAGCAGACCCTGTTAGAGATAGGAACCAATATCCTCCAGGGGCCCAGCAGTCTGATTTCTCTCCCCTGAGGCAGCCGGGGCTGTTCCCCCTCCTACAGGATCAGCTGTGACCTCACACAATCTGTTTAATCAGCATGAACGCTGAACACCGACGACAAGGATGAGAATTCCCCAGAGTTATCACGTCTGTGAGAAGCACTCGACCAGAACGTTCAGGCTGAGGGACAAGGCACTGGAACGGATGATGCCGGAGCAGACCACACCCCGAGCAAGATCACAGTTTGCTTCAGAGGTAACGTAGACAGCAGGTCAACCGCAAGCCGACAGCAACAGGCCAATTTAATAGGCAAGGTCCTGTTCTGCCTCTTCTCCAACTGGTGCTCTGGGGGGCATGGGAAATGAGAGCTGCCATTGCACTACATCTGGCCTCATGCCTTGTGCACGGCTGCCGGGCTCAGTCCTGTGAACACCTTCTACATTGTTTTCTCAATGACTTTGTCCAAAGTAGCCTCCAGAGGCAAATCCACTGGCACACGAAGCGGGGCAAGGTTTCTAGAAACTGAACTGGGACCCAGGAGACCTGGATTCTATTCATCTCCCTGCCACTGACCTGCTCTGTGACCTTCACCCAGTTATTTTACACCTTGGTGCCTCAGTTTCCCCTTCTGTCTTGTCCATTTTGACTGTAAGCTCTTCAGCACGAGGACCGCATATGAACGGAGCTTAAAGCACAACCCAGATCTCAGCTGGGGCCGCTAGGTTCTACCGTAATACACGTAACAGGTAAGGACCGAGCAGAGGATGGGAAGCACCAATGGGGAAAGAGAGAAACAATTCAGAACGCATGTGAAACAATTCCCTGGGAGAGTAACAGAGCGAGTATCAGTCTATCGGGGAAGGAGGATTTGATTAAGCTGACACAGTCAGGGCAAGAAAACAGAGCTTGCTTTACCATGTTTTTAAGCAATTACAGAGCCAGAAAGAGACAGTGGTGCCCACGTGCCATGCAACAGTAAGTTTAACGGGGCTGGGCTGTGATGGAGTCTGACAGGACAAGCCAGGGGAGGAAGCAGCAAATGGACACAGATGGAAGAAACGAAAGTCAGGCTGAGTGGGGTTGGGCACGATCTATACACCGCAGGTAAACACGCTCAGGGGCTGGTCCGAGGCTCAGTGAAACCAATGAGAGGATTCCATGGCTTCTGCTGGGTGTGGAATCAGTCTTCAGGGATGTGTTTTAGCTCCTACACTAAGCACAGGTAACAGACCCTAGAAAGCCCAGCAGACCCCACCACGGGAGCAGGAAACAAGGGCGTAGGTGTCTTCCCTTGCTGGCATGGCTGGAAGGGATGAAAATCAGGTGGGTTCCCTGCAGGGGGCATGGAACCAGAGAGAGGTTAGTACCCACCCAGCCCTGACTCCGCCAAGAACTCAGGATGGCACTGGAGGGTCCCACGGGCCCCCATCCAGCGAGGTGCTTTCAGCACATGGGCAGGCTCAAACTTTGCTGGACAAGGGCTGTGGGAAGATGGCAGGAGTAGAGCACAGGCCGTGCTCTCTCTGCAAACCCGTGGGAACCCCATAGAAAAGCGATGCTGTCTTAGGACTGTACCCCGCACCCTTTGGAGCTGTGCTGGGAACACCTGCAAGCAGGGGAAGCCCTGTCAGCAGTCAGATCCCCTGAGATCTCTGCACCCCTCGAGAATAACAACCCCTTGCTTCTTCCCTGGGCCAGGCAAGCACCAGCCACCAATCTAATGAAAACGCACAAGGAAGCTTGTGGGGTTCCCAGCCACGACACAGGTTTCTCCAGGAAGAGGGAGAAACGGGCCCAGCCCTCCAATTCAGCAAAGCTGAAACCCCCCTGACTTCAGACTACACACACTCAAATGCTTTGCTGAACTGAGACATTTGCTTAAAAATACAGAAGTGTTGCAGGTCTGTGTGGGAGGGGAACAGGGACCTTCCCAAAGGCTAACAGAGAGAGCTGCAGTAGGGACAAGGATAGGTCTGTATAAAGCTATCCCGTGTACTGCAGGCACACCCGGACAGCCCACATGTACTGCACTGCTAGTTTGAAATGCAGCCTTCGCAGGTGCAATGGAAACCAGGGTCTCCTGACCCGAACCTGTCCCGCTTCTGTGACGACTCAACGTGCTTTGCTGAGTCCTTCTGGCTGGATCCTTAGCACCACCCCATCAAAATCACTAGAGCGACGTTGATCTCTACCAGCTGAGGATCTGGCTCTTTGGTTTATTATTACCGAATACGCTGTAATAGCTTTACAGTTCTACCATGTTAATCACAGGTAGAGGATGTATTATTTAGTCTGTCTATTCGTACGCCCAAGCACACACACAGACTTATTACATCTTGGTTAAACCAAAGTTGTTAGTTACTGCTAATATTAAAACCTTCGCTTTGTTTTCGTTTTCTCCCACTGGCACAATGACCTGTCAAATTCCTGTTTCCGAAAAAACACAAGAAGGCTGCACACAAAAATTCGGAAATCAGCAAACCTAATTGGCTTTGCAGTCTTAGTTCAATAGCAGACCAAACCGGTTTTAAAGCTCTCCTGGCCTGAGACATTGATGGCTGAGTTCTAAATTCCTGCGGAGAGGAATTGATAAGGGAAAGGAAGAGAAGCATACCAGGGCACTAGTGGGCATTGCTAGTATACGCTGCACCTTCGGATACCATCCTACGAAGCCAAAACATTTGGAATACCAGCTGCAGAGCTGATTGGGTTAAATGGAATATGTTGCAGACATACAGTGCAACTGCATTCTAGCCGCATGTATACAACTAGGAGCTTCAGTTGTGTGTGTGATTTATTAAGTATGTGGTGGGGGAGGATTGCCATGTTCTTTTCCTTGATTTAATTTATTCCAAATGCATTTATCTTGCATAAACACGCACATGAGCTGTAGGAACAAAATTGTTGCTAAAATGTCACCTTGACTAGTCAGATGAGAATGAATTTATCCTGTGGGGCAGCGGAGCTTCAAACTAGTCTGAAGAGGCTCCAAATGCTGCTAGTTTGAGGGAGACAACTCATTAACAATCATTACTAACTATCTTCATACAGGAATGTGTATAAGTGTGTTCTTCACTCTGACTGGGGTCTACACCCCACAATAATCCCCTGGAAAATACCAGTCAGCACATCTGCCTGGGTTTCAGAAGATCAAAGCATCTGCTCATTGTGGTTAATACCCGGTTTCAAAGGGGTTCTTTTTTAAGGGAATATTTAACCCCCTTCAAGAAAGTTTCGATTTTTCATGGGTTCCTTCTTGTCTCTCCTTTCTTTACTTATCCTTAATAGTTTGTCATCTTCTTTTCTTTTATTCTTATGAGTCAGAGCCCAAGAGATTTCTTCTAACGCTACCTCTCCTTTCACTGGATAATTCACCATTTCTGTCTATTTTAAGAAAATACAACTGGATTCACCCTCGCACGCCTCATTGCTACAGTTTTTGTTGCAAACAAATTGTGCTTTGCAGACGACCCAGCATAAACGATACCTACAAATTCCCTACAAATACCCCGCCAGCACTGTAGTTTGGGGTTGGGCACAGCTGGCACAGAAAGACCTTAAAGCATTTTGCAAATTGTCCCGAATGGAGCCTGTGGAGACCGATGCGAGGTAGCTGCGTTTCCATGTTACCGATGGGAAACGGAGGAGCAAACGGCTCCCAGCCCTCCCCTAGATCCCACAGCAACCGGACCCACAGTCCCGACTCCCGGGGTTTGCTCTGCTTCCCCGCCCGAGGGAATCGGTTCCTACCTGGGCACGGACGGAGCAAATCTCTTCTCGTGCGGTTCTGCTGCTCGCCCGGCTGCCGGGAACCCACCCTGGCTCTGCTCGAGCGACCAAAGCCCGCTCGCCCGCTCCCCCTTAGCCCTCCACCTCCCCGCCACCTGCTCCGCCGCGCCCCGCACTCCCTGCGGGCGGGAGCGACCCGCAGCCGGCGGGACCGGAGCATCCCGGCTCCCAGGCCAGGGGGGGGCTCTGCCCGGGGGAGCCCGACTTCCCCCGGGCGCTAGCGGGACAGGCTGAGGGGACCGCCCCGGGCGCCGGCCCCAGGACAGCGCGGGCCCGGCGGGTTTGGTGCAGAGCGGGGCGGGGGGGCTGAGCCCTCGGGGCCGGGCGCCCCCGGTGGGAAATAAACCGCGTCAGCCCCGCGCCGCTTCCATTGCCGGGAGGGGCCCGAGACAAGGGGGGCAACGCATGCAAAACCCCCCCCCCCCGCCCCCGAGCTGGGGCAGCCCGGCGGTCACAGGCCGCCCCGGGGAGCGGGGCGGGGACCCCCCTGCGTCCCGCGCCGCATCCTCCCCCGGGCCGGCCCCGCTCACCTGGCCCGCAAGGTGACCCGCCGCTCGCTGCCCCGCTCGGGCCCCGCGGCCGCATGGCAGCTGCCCCGGCTGGGAGGCGCCGGGCAGAGCCCCGGGCGGAGCCGGCTGCCCGGAGAAGCGGCGGAGGTTTGAGCGGAGGAACCGCAGCAGCCGCTGCCGGGGTTGGCCGGGGATTGATCGCCCGGCCCCGCTCTCCCGCCCGGTCCTAAAGGCAGCCCGGCCCCGCACACCGGCCCCTGGCCAGGGCCCTACCGGCTCGTCCCGCCGCGGCCCTGTCCCCGGGGGGGTCCATGCTGCGGGGGGGGGGGGGGGGGGGGGGTGTCCCCCCCCCGGGAATCCCCGCAGCCCGCTCCGTCTCAGCTCGCTCTCGGGGGCGCGGGCGCGGAAAGTCCCGCTGGGAATCGGTGCTGGGGGGTGTCCCAAGCCCTGCCCCGGCGCAGAGCGAGCTCCGGAGCTCGGCTCGCCCCGCCAGCAGTGGGGCCACCTCCCCCGCCTTGCCTGGCTCCTGTCCTGGTGGCAACAACAGGGCTACAGCCCTGCCTGGCCTTTTAGTCCAACCCATGCAAAGCCCCGGCTCTAATGTCCCTGAACCGCTCCCCTGGGGGGCCGCCCCTGCCCGCATCCCCATGGCAGTGGGAAGGCGCCCGGCTTGGCCTCTGCAGAAGGAAAAGGCCTGCAGGGCTCCCCGCTACTGAGGCCTGGTTGTGCTTTCGCTGGGGTCCCGGTGGAATGACTCCCCTTAGCTTCAACAGGACTCGCCCCATGCCCACACTCAGGGGTGAAGCCAGTTGCCCCAGTACCCCCAGGTAAAACCAGTGTGAGGCCAGAATGTGCAGGAAGGGCTGCTCCCCACCCTGGCCCTATAAACCCATCAGACTATGGAAGGGCCCGAAGCCCCTTTGCTTGAGAACCCAGCTGGCCTGGGCCCAGCAGCAGAAATGGGCTATAGGGAGCCCTCCTGCACTGGCAGCAGGGTAGGGGAAGGAGCCTCCTGGGGGATCTAGGAGGTAACAGGTTTCCAATGCTACCTTCTCGGACTCCTTCTACTTTGGGGCCGGGCCCAGCTCTGTTCTGTTTGTACAGCGCCGAGCACCGTGGGGTCTGGGGCTCTGACCGGGGTGCCTCAGTGACAGTACAAACAGAGAAGGAGAGTAGGAAAGTACCGGGGGGAGCTGACACCGAGGAGTCCGGTGGCACCTTAGAAACTAGCCAAGTTATTTGTGCACTAGCTCTCGTGGGTAAAAATCCATTTCTTCAGATACATGGAGTGAACCTTTTTTTTTTAAGGCTAGGAGGGTTCATTGATTCCATCGCATGTCACGTTCCACCACCGTCATCACCGATCCACAAGCCACTTGGGTAAAAGCTTCTCTCACCATTCAGGATGGTTCAACTTTCCTGGCTTAATTTTCTAGCACAAGGACCCCGCCCATTGTGTGTGTTTCGTGTCTTTATTTGCTTTTGTCAACACAATTGGCAGTTGTACCCGCTGCCGATATCATCCACAACATGATATTCAGCAGCCTCGCCCCCCTTTGCTCCATCCCCACGCTGCGTCTTGGAAATCTTTAATGAGGAGCATGATGGATTTTTTCTTCTTCGGTGCACTCTCCTCATTAGTCTGACTTGCACAAGCAGTCATGGCAAATCATTAATGAAAGATCACTCTCAATATTTAAATTGTATTTTAAACCTCTTGTAGGGGGCTTGGAAATCTACAACTAAAAACCACACTAGTCACGTTTTTCTTTCTCTATTTATACAGTTTTACTAATTTGGTTGCTCAGTTGCTGTTCTTGAAATGTGAAAAGTCATGCAATTCTACAGCTGTTCTAAACATGGAATTTCTGTCCCTTCTGAAATTCTGATATCGACGTTTATTTTCATCCCAAGTCGGGACAAAAAGATGAAACGTTGAAACTGTTGCTGGAATGAAAAGTTCAGAGAAAATCTATTGAGAAATATCAAAATATTTTGTTTTGATGTTTTTGATCAAAACATTTTGATGTTCACACATTGATGCATTTGATTTTGATTTAATTTTCCCACCAGAGAATTCAGCTGCCCTCAGTCTTTTCCCTTGGATGATTTTTGTTTTAATAAAGCCCCATTTTTCTGAAGAGTAAAAAATGTTTTATTGAAAATTTTTCTTCTTATTTCTTGGCTGGCATCAGGACTTGAAAAATCCACTTGCCCACAATGGCCTCACCTAGAGTATTGCGTCCAGTTCTGGACTCATTTCAGGAAGGATGTAGACAACTTGGAGAAAATGAGAAAAGGTCTAGAAAACATGACCTATGAGGAAAGATTGGAAAATTGGGTTTGTTTGGTCTGGAGAAGAGAAGACTGACAGAAGGGTGGTAAAGGGGGACAGGACAACACTTTTCAAGTCATATAAAAGGTTATTAACAAGGAGGAGGGTGATACATGGTTCTCCTTAACCTCTCAGGATATATCAAGAAGCAATGAGCTTAAACTGCATCAAGGGCATTAGGAAAGACTTCTTAGCTGTCAGGGTGGTTAAGCACTGGAATAAATTGCCTAGGGAGGTGGTGGAATCTCCGGCATTGGAGATGAAGAGCAGGTTAGAGAGACACCTGTCAGGAGCAGCCTAGTTATTATGTGGTCCTGCCTTGAGTGCCGGGGTCTGGACTTGATGATCTCTCGAGGTCCCTCCCAGTCCTAGATTTCAGATTCTACAATGAGTAGGAAACTTTCCTGGGCAAATATCACCCAGTTCTGCAGAATCTCAGTGAGCATTTAAAAAAAAATCCCAGTCCTGCTAGATGTGACAAAAATCCCCTTGCAAACATGCCAGCATAACCCAATGCAGTGCCACCTGCCTGAGTCTGTAGGGAGCTGCCCTCCAGAGAGGAAGGCTAATCCACTGGTTAGAGCACCGGCCTAGACCTTGAGACCCCTTGTCTTCAATTCCTTGCTCTACCGCAAGTCACGCAGCTGTTCTGAGACAGTTCCCTCTGCAACAGGGCCAGGAACAGGCGGCTGGGAGGGTGGGAGGCGCTGGGTTAGCCTGAGGATGGAGGGTAGGGACATAACAGACCTAGAAAGAGGGTCACTATTATCTGCTGAGGAGAGGGAGGGGCTGGCTGGATCTGGACCCAGCGGCCACCATTGGGAGGGGGTGTGTGGCTGGTGGCCGGTGTGGTCCAGAGGGTCCCAGCAGGCCATTGCTGGCAGAACAGTTCTACATGTCCCGGGGGGCTCTCTGCTGACACCATCCCGATAGGGGAGCAGTACGGACCAAGGCTGGGCAGGAGGCTCTCCAGTATGAAGTGTGTGGGGGGTGGGGGACAGCAGCATTCATCCAGGTATTTCCTCTGCTTTGTGAGGGACGCGCTGCCTCCACTGAGGATAGTGTTGCGGGGGCAGCGTTAATTGATTGAACTCATGAGGTCCAGCATGCAGACAGCAGGACGCCATGATCTCTGGGCCTGGAGGGGTGTTTGACTCCCCCCTCCCCTCCGCAGAGCTGGCAGGCAGGGCTGGGACTGGGGAGTGGGGTGGCCTGGGGCTGGTGGATTAACAAGTTCCTGAGCCAGTGGCTATTGGGTAAAGTTTCCCGGCTCTGATTAACATGCCCCACGGTCACCCTCGTGCAGAGCTCTACAAACCGCCATGTGCTGCGCTCTCAATGCTTAAAGACAGCATTGGATTCAGCTCACAGGCTTGGTCGGTGTTCTCCTTTTGGCGATCAGCTGATGTTTTTGAATGTTAGCCACCATAACACAGTGCAGGTATTAAATGCAGGACTCATTTATGGATTGAGTGCAGAAGATGCCCATGAGAAAAGCTGGGAGTACAAAAATAGGGGTATTCTCCAATACCGTAATATCTTCAAAGCCCTTCAGAGTATGCTTCCATGGGAGCAGCTGTGTCATTTCTCCATCATAATTTGCATCTATTACCACACTCGTTACAAGCAGACACACAATGGGATTCTATTAATATCAGTGATAAAAGACAGATTGAGAAGATTAAAATGGAGCGAAAAAGGAAGTTAAAGAAGAGAGGGATCTAGGCCACTGATTAGCTGGAAAATACACTCTAGAGCCAGTTCACCAGTGTTGTGTGTCTTCTGCTGATGGGCAAGGTTCCCTGGGAGAATAACATGAGGGGCAAGGAGTCCAGAAGATAAAACAGGAACTCACAGGGGATGGCCAACTTTTGAGTTTCACAGAGCTCTTCTACAGGCCTCAAGCTTGTCAGCTGGTCCCTTCCACCAGCAGAAGCTGGTCCAATCAAAGATATTTGCTCATGCACCTTGCCTTTCTCCAATCCTGGGACCAACATGGCTACCACACTGCAAACAAAAACGCTCCCCACTCATTCATTTCTCAGGTCCGGTCTGAAATCCAGAACTTCCACCATGTCAGCACAGACCTCCACCCCTTGAACTAAAGGAATAGCTCCTTTCACTGGCAGCAGTAGTAGGCTGTAATCCTGCTATGTGGACTAGCCACTATAGGGAAGATGTGATCCCCGCTGAACCAATGGATGACACTTTAATGGAGGCATAAAGGAAACCAAGGACAGTATCACTTTGCAGACCTGGTAACTCAGGGTGATGGATGTTCCACAAGATCACGTCAGGTGCAGCCCATACCAGAGCCCCTATCTCCAGCTATTCCAGCCAGCACTCATCCACCTTGCTACTCTACCTCTCAGAAGGATTAGGCCAGATCTCTGTGCTTGGCTCTGCTCCTTGTAAAAAGTGCTGCAACTCCGGACCCATCCCTGGGGAGAATCAGCCCCGAGGAGATCTGCTCAGCACCACCTCCTCTTCCATTCCTCCGGGCAGGCAAGTGGCTGCAGGAGGATTTTGCTGAGCTGGGGCGGGGGAGGGAAGGGAAGGGAAAGGGCTGGGGGGAGCAGCTCTCGGTGCAGTATGGTATGGGGGGTGGTTATGGCAATTCAAGGGGGACATAGGGGTGACTGCTGGCACTGAATGCAGCACCATGTATTCTGAGCACCCAATGCTACACCTGAAATAAGAGAAAGGGCACAGGATTTCAAAGACTTTTCATTGGTTAGAAAAAGCAATCCAGCTATAGGATCCCGTGCACAGAATTTTACACACATGTTGGCTTGCACTTTTGTCCCTGAGAGCGAATCCCTTGCTCGAGAGGCTGGCTAGGCTGGAACCAGACCCTAGGGGCAGAGCCACAGCACAGAATTCAGACAGTAACTATGAGTCTGTCTCGAACTCCCACCGAGGGCAGGGAGAAGCTCTCCGCTTACTGGATCAGGCCCCAAATGTGTAGGCTAGTGCAAGAATTAAAAAACCTCTCTCTCATCCACGCAGCTCTGGAGATGTGCATTTTCCCCCATCGTGTGGCTCGGCTAAGAGGGTGCTCTCTCTTCTCTTTGCTCCCTGCACCGAAACTGCAATGGAGAAATAAGCCCAGCCTACCAAGTCTCAGATAAACAGCCCCCCGAGGTTCTCCAGCCATCTTCAGCTTGCATAGCACGGAACTAGCTAAAATCATTTGGGCTTAATGCAGCCTTCAATGGTTCGGTGAAAGATGGTAGGACTGATTTCTTCCCCCCTTGTTTTACTCTTTGCTATCAAGACAGCAAGCACTGAAAACAGATTCCCATCATTTCCATGCTATCCATCATTCATTTCATGTTCTCCCTGCACTAACGCAGCACTTTGGTGCATCTCTGGATGACATCAGGAAAAGGAGATGGGGTTGATGCCGCTTCCCCACAGAGCATCAGTGTGGGTGACGTAGATTTAAAGAAAAGGGTGAAAAGAAACCAGGTGTTAAGCACCAAGCTTGGGGCTTACTTAGGAAATAGTGCAACACTTAAAGCAGGGAGTGAGAAATCAGCATTCCCACACTGCTGAACAAAACCACTGACAGAATAATGAACTGAGCCAGAGGGAAAACGAGAAATGGGTGGATTAACTTTGGTCCTATGGAACCCACACCAGAGCTGTATGGCTTTGTCCCCCTCTAGGGGGAGACCATGCATACAGGTTTATGAGCCTGCTATGGCCATTAAGTTAACAGTGACTGGTTGTTCAGATTGAGCAGGCAAAGCTATTGCTTTTAACGTCCGAGGTCCTGGGGTCAGTCCCCAGGACGGAGCGTTACATGCCCATTGCTCTATGGTGGGATGCATGTTCCCTGACCAGCCACCAAGGGGTAAAGCATTAGGCTTGGTCTACAGTAGCAGGGAGGTCGACCTGAGACACGCAACTTCAGCTACGTGAACAGTGTAGGCACATCATAGGTTGACTTACCCAGTGTCCTCACAGCAGCAGCGTGCTCCACCGTCGACTCCGCTTGTGTCTCTTGGCGAGCTGGAGTTCCGGAGTCGACGGGGAGAACCTTTGGGGATCGATTTATCACATCTGAACGAGACGTAATAAATCGATCCCCGATAGGTCGATCGCTCCCTGCCGATCTGGCGGGTAGTGAAGACAGACTCTTGGAGGCTGAAATCTTCCACCCAATTAGCCTGTTTCCAATCTCGGGTGTGTAACTCAATCCACACTTCCGTAAAGGGGGCTCTGGTTCTCAACATACAGGAGCGGTCCCTGCTCAGCTCTTCTGAAAATCACGACACTTACTGAGCTGAATATACCTAGGCCCGTAGGCCTTCATCCGCACAGCTACAGTAGCACTGTGGTCAGGGTCTGCACTAGGATTGCTGTAGCAACATGGCCCAGAAGGCCAAGCCCCAGCGATCAAAGGCCCATTCCATTTCCATGCCTGCTGGAATTCCTGATCCATCTCCTACGGCTGCCAAGAAAGGCACCAGTTAGTGCCCGCTGAGATGGGACCATCTGTCAGCTAGCAAACAGGCTGGCTCCACCATCTGGTTTCTTATAAGGAAGCAACACAGCCATCAACGTGTAACAATATTCAGGCCCTGCGGGCTTTGGCCAGATTCAGACAGATGGTTGAGATGTGAAAGGCTCCACTTGAACGAGGTTAGAGGTCTCCTGGGCCATTCGGTCTCCTAATACGGCCCCGCATCTTCCTCCCCTGGGAACTGGAACAAAGCCACTGCACATCTGGGCATTTACGTCATGATTCTATTTGTAACTTCTTCCTGAATTACCACAAACGCCGATTTCTTATTATTGAGATCGGAGTAGTGCCTAAAATTCCCCCGCTGCGTACACCCATCACGAGACAATCTAGGCCCCGAAGACCTGCTTGTCTAACTAGACAGGACAGGCAAAGGAGGCATCATTGTCCCCAGTGGGGAACTGAGGCACGGAGTTTAAATTTAAAGCTGGGCAGGCAACAGGTTTCCCATCCCACTAAAAAGTCAAGATTTTGACAAGCTTCCCCTGCCCCACTGGGAGGAGCCGGAGCCTTTGAACGTTGTGTGCAGTAACAGGGAGACCCCCGCCCTGCTCCCTGAATAGCCCAGTGCTTAGAGCTCTCGCCTGGGGGGCGGGAGGCTGCAGGACAAGTTCCCACCTTGGATTAGCCCCAGTGTGTGAGAACCACTGGGCTCTGAGCTGCTCTAATGTGGGGCTCTCTCTGGCTGTCCTCTCGGCGTGGTTTCACGGTGTAGAATTAATGGACTAGTCCTTGGGCCAACAGACAAGAGCGGGAGAGACTCTCTAGTCTAGTGGGGAAGGTCCCTACTGGGCAAGCAGAGCAGCCTGGTTCACAATTCCCATGATCGCCCTAATTGGCAGGCAATTGAGTCTGTCTCTCTCCAGCTCCATCAGCCCCTGTTTACACAGGAGCCTACATCCTTCCTTCATCCCCTTGTGTCTCCATTACCCCGGGGCTAACAACTGGTTCCCAGAGCGATGTTCTATCCAACCCAGTGTCCGAGGAGAGGCTGTCTGACTTCGCTGTGCTGACTCCACTTCCTCCTTCGTGTGGGTTTATAGCGGGGTGTGACACTCATTTCATAGGGCAGCCGGATCAGATGCTCTGCCCTGAGCCACATTCAGCAGAGCTGGAGAAAGACAAACCAGGCTGGTGGTTACTGACGTCCACCCTTGGACTCAGGGGAAGTTTGCCAGGTGAGGGTATCTGCTCTCCAGCTGGTAGATAACCACTCGTCAGTGGCACTTCCCCTCGCCCAGACGCACATCAGCTTCCACCAGATGCACGCCTCACCAACCCCTCTGAAATGCACCCAAGTGGTTCTACACCTGTACGTAGGGGTTGTGATTTGTAGAGCACACCATCGTGTTGCCCCCTTACTCCCTTGTGTGGATCCTGCTGGCACATGCTGAATGCTCCTTAGCAGGCGTTGATTTAGTTGTGTTTGCAACAGGACTGCATCACCACACGCTGGGAGAGCTACCTGCCGGTGCCCTCTCCAAAGCACACTCGCATGGCATGGATTGCAGGGTTGTGGACAACCCCAAAGATTCCTGGGAAGTCCACAGCCCAGGGGCTGCAGGTCTGACAGCACAGGGTTAGACTCTCCAGCGCCTTTCCTATTACTTTGAGAAAGAGCTTTGAGATCGATTTCATAATCTCCTTCACGTTTAAGAGAGCAGAAAATAAAAGAAACTTAGACCCAGATTCTCATCCAATGCAAATTGTCACCGCTCCATTCCTTACAATTCAGATCTGGGTCCTTCCAATGCTGCACCAGGGGGAGGGCTAATCAAAGTTCTCCACTTCAGTGGAGTGAGGCCAATTTACATCCACCGAGGGAGTGAGTCTTAATTTCAGCTTCCAAGTCTAAACCCGAAAAGGAGACTCCAGTGTCCCATTTCAGTGTGTCGTGTTCTGCTCCGGGAATCGAAGTACCCGTAGAGCGACAGTGATGAGAAACACAATGGAAGGGCAAAATTGATGAGCCAAGGGGAAATGACTTGGCTGCAGGCAAGACTCATTGAGAGAACCTGAGAATGTATTGCATTCTTGCAGGCAAGACTCATTGAGAGAACCTGAGAATGTATTGCAATACATTGCATGTATTGCAATGTATTCTCATTGAGAGAACCTGAGAATGTATTGCAAGGCTCAGGAAAGAGATTCATCCATTCGGCTGATACAGAGCAAGCTGCTTGGCAGGCTCACAAAATGACCCCTTAAAAAGCAGGGAACATGTTATCAAAACTTCCACCACTCAGTTAAAGCCCAGAAACGTATTGTCTAACCCTGCGTCCCCCTGCCTGGTACCGCTGATTGGGTATTTCCCTGGCTTTAAATGGTGATTAACAGGAGGTGTAGGGATGGTAAGAACCAATCTGTGCTGTTTGCTTGGTTAAAGCCCTGGTGGTCAGTCTCTGGTTACCCCCCAGGGATGCCCAGGGATTGAGCTGTGTTTAACTCCATGAAGTGCTCGGGCTTGAACGGGAGCCTTGATCGGTCAGCAGGCCACATTCTCATTGGTGGGACGTCACTATTGGAATAAGCGACAAAGAGTCTTGTAGCACCTTATAGACTAACAGATCTTAGGGATCATGAGCTTTCCTGGGCTAAGATCCACCTCATCAAATGAAGTGGTTCTTAGCCCATGAAAGCTCATGATCCCTAAGATCTGTTAGTCTAGAAGATGCTACAAGACTCTTTGTCGCTTTTGCAGATCCAGACTAACACGGCTAACCCTCTGATACTAGACACTACTGGAATGTGATTCGTTATGATGACATCCGGGCACGAGACACAGTCAGGGCTGGAGTGAGGTTTTAGACCCAGCCCTGGGCATGAAGTGGTGTGTTAACCGCACTGCCCCAGAGGCCTGGTGTCCTGGAGACACCGTTTCACCTTCTTGGTCCAGGAAGGAAATGAACGAATGTCACTTTGGAAAGGGTGTGGTTTACGTCACCCTCCCGTAGGTCGTGGAGCCAAACCTGCCTTACCCCTCCCCTTTTGTTCATAGCAAGGACTACAGGAGACCTGGCCCCAGGTAGATTTTATGGGGCAAGGGGTGGGACCTTTCTACCATATGCAGCTGCATAGGTCAAAGGTACAGTCTAAGCCCTTAAGCAACACCGTCCTTTTTACTGGTTAACAGAGGGATGGAGAGTTCCAAGTGCCCTGGCTGTAAAGGAACTGAGACCCCGCTGAATGGAACGGGTTTTTCCCTGTAAATACATCACTAAGTTACTTCAGGCCTGATCACGCTGGGGGTGTTGAAGAAAAGCTCCCAGCTGAAATCAATGAGCATCTGGGCATCACATCAAAAACGATGAACCGAGTAAGCAGCCAGGGACCGCTCCTGTAAATACTTACCATCAATAACGAGAAATACTGCAAAGCACTCTTTGAAATTCAAACAGCAAGAGGCATCATCTGAAAAGGGAACGCAAGAGAAGAACTGCCAGACACATCAAATGAATTGTCATCTACCTGACAGGAGTCTCTGCACCGCTGGCACTGAGCGAGATGATGTTTATTCCAATATTATTAATTACTTCATTGGTGATGCGGCAGTACGGTGGCAGATCTTCTCTTGCGAGCGAGGTATCAGGTCCTCAGCCGGTGTAAACTAGCCATTGAAGTCAAAGGAGTGATGGGGATTTACACCAGCTGGGAGATTGGAGCTTGCAATTCTAAAAGGGGAGAACCAAATCCAAAATACAAACAGCCACCTGTCTGCTCAGAGCCAGGGTAAGCCGAACACAACAGACCAGTCTCTGCTGAGATAGCGCCACTGAAGGCAATGGCTCTCTGGACTGCTCAGAACACAGACTTACACATGACACGCACAGTAGGGGAACCAGTGTGGCTAGCACAGTGGAGTAGGACACCAGAGTTCATCTTGCCACTGGCTTCCTGGGTGACCTTGGGCAAGTCACTTCACCAGTCTGTGATTCAGTCTCCCCATGCGTAAAATGGGAAGGATGGTAGTGACCTCCTTTGTACAGAGAAGAGCTATGTATTATTAAAGGGCAGAATGCAAACTCCTTACTCCCAGCAGTGAGTAACTACTCACACGAGTAGTCCCCCTGAAGTCTAGGGCATTACTCACATGAGTAGCTACTCACCAAAGGGGATAAGACTTGCCAGTGAGTCTGCAAAGAGTCATGTCCATTTTCACACCAAGTGCTTATTTTAAGATTCTTTCCATTCAAAGCTTCCGCCTTCCCTGCTGTTTCAACAAATTCAATTCGGAAGGCTAAATAATTAATAGCATGCCAGTGATTTCTTCCAAGGCAACTTCCTTGGAGTAGGTTCTAGCCTGTTCCCTCTTAATCTGACTTCTTCATAATAGTGGACGACTTGTTTTAACAGGAATTTTACGTTCTGTACGGGGGAAACAGAGCAGAGTTGAGGTCGCATTCACCACTCTCTCCTGCGCACCACCGCCCTTTCTCAGTGACTCGCTCCACAGACATCGGGCCTGATCCCTGCCCCATTTCACCACATCCCCACCAGCGTCACTCCTGGGACACGAGCAAAACTGCCCCTTCCCTCATCACCAGAAAGTCTGGGCTAAATGAAACATTTTGCAGCAGGTGTCTGATTTCCTTGACAAATTTTTCCTTGGGAAAAAAATCAAAAACGTCAAAACCAAAAAGTCTCAGCCACAAATCAAAAAAATGTTTTCAGTTTTTTGATGAAAAGTGAAAATGTTTCCATGAGCGAAAAAGAAATCCATTTTCCAGCCAGTTGTACTGTTTGTGTTGGATGCACAAATATTAAAGGGGGGGAAAAAAACAAAAAACAGAACCGCTTTATAAAAAACCCAAACCCAATATTGACCGGAAAGCTGACAGGCATCCAAGCTTTGCTCTGTCAGAGAAGGAAAGAATCTGACCTTTTACCTGTAAAAATACTAAGGCTTTCTAGGAGATTTCAGGGATTTCCCATTGAAACCAATGGCTGGCATGTGCCTATTTAGTTTTGAAATTCTCATCTTCAGCCATTTTGCCCCAAACTAAACAGCAGAAGTGGCTTAGGTTGCATGTTCCCCAAGGTCTGGGTAACGTCTCACTCGGCGAACTGTATCCACTTCAGACAAATGCGCTTCAGAGTGTAATTTGTTAACACTTCATCATCTAAGACTTCTGGGACAGATCAGCCCAATAATTTCAAACCACCACTTGATCAGTTCTCCGACTGGATACTCATTAATAAATGTTGTCATCTCACCACAGGAACCAGACAGTGACTTTGTAAAGAAATGTAAAATCCAGCCTGCCATAAACGCCAGCTTCTCCTAACTAGAGCAGATCCTTGTCTGCCTTAGAACAACAAAAAAAGGCCCTGTTCCTCACCATCCACCCTTTGTCCAGCTAGTTTCACCCACTGGCTGTGTCCTATCTCTGGGGCGGGTCTGTACATTGCCTCTCACAACAGGGCCCTAATCTTTGGTGATACCTCTAGGAACTATCATAATACAGAAACAAACAAACAAGGACTTACTTTGTTAGGCCAGTCATCTGCTTTACTCCAGAGACCTGCACTCCAGACTCTCCTGGGAAAAGTCCCACTAATCAGGGAGAGAGCTCACTGAGTACACAAGTCCATAAATCAGCCTGGGCAACGCAGGGTGCAGTGGCAAACCAGAATGACCTAATCCACCGTGATTCATGCATCAGCTCCAAGGTTTGCAAACAAAAGGAGAGCAGCCCAGATCTCGCGGGTTGGGTTATCACACCCAACCCATTGGACACAACAGGACTTTTCCAAAGTAGCTCCAAAGAAGATGACAAGGGAGTCATCGGCACATCCAATGGGCCACATCTTCAGTTTGCTTAAATCAGCAGCATTGGATTCAGTGGAGCTACCTGGATTCACAGCAGGAGAAGATCTGGGTCCAGCGCTATCGATGACCTATGGCCCTATCTGGAGAATTTCTTTTGAAATCCATGTACAGTAAGAACAATTCTAGCGAGTAAAGAGAAGAGTGAGGTATAGTCAGGGTCGCCTGGTTTCATGTACGTGAAGACTGGTATTCAGACAGCCAGGGCTGGCCTTGGACATTTCTGATGAGTCTGCAAAGGGTTGTCCTGTTGCCCGCCAAACACCCCATTTGTAAACGACTCTCATCCCCCATGACACCACGGCTATGCTCTGGGTCTGCTGAAGGCCTGTGGGGAGCCTTAGCCCTGGTCTACACTATTTGCTGGGATATGCCCCAAACCAACCAACTCCCAGATTAGGCTGAAACACAGGAAAAAATGTTTATGGCATTTGTTAACATTCCCTCCCCCTTTTTAATCACCATTGGAAATGTCAAGGAAAATGTTCAAATACTCAGACATTGGGAGATGCTGAGGGCTTGTTACGTTCAAGGTGTCTGGGGTGGGAGGGTCATGAGCCCCCGACCATCCAGCTGCAGACGCTCTCATGGTTTTCTCACATTGATTCTCGTTTTCAAGGCCATCAAGCTACAAGGGCTGCCCAGGGGTCACTCTTCCTCCATCCTGGGCCTGATGGCTCAGTCCAGCCCAGAGAACCGGGAGGCAATGCTAGGGCTGCTGAGAATTTTCCACTGAAGCTTTTTTGATGATAAAATTAGCTCTGCTACTAAAGGAACATTTTCTCGCTTACACCCACATCTCTCTCCCCCACTCCCACCTTCTTCACTTTAATTCCATTTGCAGCCTTTGAAATGTTTTAGCCAAGGAGCCTAAACACCCTTGAAATTCAATCCAGTGTCACCTCCCGAGAAGCAGTGGTTGGAACATTCTCCCCCGTGCTGCCAACCCAAGGACTTCAGTGGAGACAAGAATCTACCTGAGGATTTTAGCCACTAGTAGCGCTCCACTTTCCAGGGCCCTGCTTCCCTCATCCCGCTCCTCCCACAACCTGGGGTCTTGCCCCACTCTGGCCCTTCAGCCGGGGAACCTGCCGGCTGATCACTGCTCAGGTACTGAGCCTCCGGCCCAGTTCCCAGCCCAAGGAGTCTGCTCTGCAGGGTTCAGTCTGGACTCAGGGGCTGTTTATGTTGATGATGACACATGATTGTCGTTACCACTTTAATTAACAGCATCTGCAGTTGCTCGAATCCGTTCATTTCCCCAACCTGTTGGCGACAGCACACAGCGGTGTCAGGCCCAGGGCTGGTGCCGGCGGGTAGTTAAAGCAACTAGGGTCTTAGTGGTGGCATTTCCGCACGTGGCATTTCCGTGGTGGCATTTCCGCACGTGGCTGCTAATGGGAGACAGATGTGGTCCCGGTGCAGAGGTGTTCAAAGACACAGATGGGAGTCGGGCACCCCCTGGCCTTGACTTCCCATGGCCCCTGCCTGCTCTTTGTGCCCTTGACAATCATCCTTCCTAGTCAATAAAGAACCGGGCTGGGACCCAGGAGACCAGGGAGTCTTCCACTGACCTGCTGTGTGACCTTCACCGCTCTCTGCCATTGCTCCCCACCCCATCCTCTGTCTGGCTGCTCTGTGGGGCAAGGACTGGGGCTCACTCTGTGTATGTGCCACACCTAGCACAACGTGGCCCTGATCTGGAGGGAGGCCTTTTGGTGCTGCTGTGATCCATACAAACACTAGTAAATCCCTAGCTCTGACCTAGCACTCTTCCTACCCAGTTCTCACTGCTCTTTACAAAGGAGGTTAATAGCACTACCTCACTGTACAAATGGGGAAACTGAGCCATGGGGAAGTGAAGGGACTTGCCCCAGGTCACCCAGCGGGCCAGTGGCAGAGCTAAGTTTAGCTCAATCTTGTGCACCATCCACGGAGCCAAGAACATCAATGAGCTACACCAGTGAGCTGAGCTGAGATGCTGACCCTCCATCTATAACAGACTGCCAAGTGCTGGGCCATGTGAAAATCTCCCCGGAACAGAAGACAGCTCTGTCAGGGTCCTGTTTTCAAACGGAGCTGATCAAAATGAGATCAGGAGTTAAATAAATAGCTAATCCAGCACTGGAGCTATTCTAGGAGTCGATTACTCCAACGTCTCTTCTTTCTGGTCCTGTACGTCAGTGCTGCTTACCAGGGAGAGGCGGGTAAGGGAGCAGGAGAAGAGTTCCCAGCTTGTCCGGTCAAAGAGGAGAAGTTTCATCCTGGCTTGTCCATCGTGCCACAGACAGGAGTGCCGTTGGCTCAGGTCAGAGCATGCCAGGTGTGCTGAACAATGTGCCTCGTACAGCCGCCATAAAGGGCCACATTGCAATACGGGTGCAAATGCCACCACAGGTAGTGCCCTGGTACGCTCTGTACGACGGGGATGAGGATACTGACTTCCTTTGGAAAGCGCTTTGAGATTGACTGCTGAGAAGCGCCAGCTGTGCTGTTATTTCTCCACAAAAGGTTCTCTAGATCTGGAGGCCAGATTTTCAGAATTGCCCAGTGGGCAACTGCTCTCATCGCTCTCAGCGGGAAGTGCTGGGGGTTACACCCCAAATCCAGCCACTGACTTGGGTGCCTACATAATAACGGCGAATACGAACACCTGGTTCTTATCTGGCGCCGTTCATCAGTAGACCTCAACCCGCTTTACAAAGGGAAACTCAAAAATCTTGCCTGAAAAATCTATTTATGCAGAAAAATGCCCCTGGACTTTCTTTTTATTTATGATCATTTTGGTTTTGCTCTCAGGTCCTCTCAGCCACAGCTCAACACCCAGCAAACACACTGATTCACACCCAGCTGCCGCTGGACGGTGCTGAAGAACTAATCAGCGAGTTACAGCCAGGCGCTCATTCTGCTTGATAAATCGCTGGCAGCCAGGTGTAATTCTGTGCCCTGGTGTGCAGCATAAGGGCTGCGTTTTGACACAGTGTCCGCGTTTATCTGTCTCACAGATGCCAGGCAAGGGACGCAACATACCTATAGGGTTGTGGTCAGTGGTCTACCGGTGGATTTCATCGTTTTCTTTCTGCTCGGTTCATTAGGGAGATGGCTCCCTATTAGGGTGACAATCATGCAGAAACGAGGAGTCGCCCCGCTACAGAGGAGCGCCATTAAGAGCATTAGACGAGGATACGCAGGCTGGGGGAGGCAGATGTGGAGGGAGCATTAATATAAGCAAACTAGGGTTTCCTCAATAAACCAGCAGATACCAACGGTGCCGATTGTTTTACGAAGGGGCAGGCTGGAGCTCTGGGGTGGTGCTGAGGGTCGTGCTCAGAGTCAGACTGGTCACCATGTGCGGGTTGGGAAGGAATTTCCCCCCAGGTCAGATGGGCAGGGACTTGGGGGAGGGGTTCGCCTTCTTCTCCAGCATGGGGTGCAGATCACTTACCAGGGTCAGCTGAGTCTCACTCAGCCCGGGCCTTGCCATGCACCTCGGTCCCGCCTGGGGCACACAACAGATTAGTCTCCTGAGGCCTGGGAGGGTTGGTCTCATTCTGGCTGGTGGGCTTGGGTGGGGATGGCTGGGTGGTGTTTAGTGGCCTGCAATCTGGGGTGGTCTCATCTTGCTTTCAACTCTGTGACTATGACTAAGTCTGGTGGTGAGAGGGCAGGACGGGGACTCAGGCCTTTGCAGTTGATTCCCAGTACGTCCGTAACACAGATAAACGCAGCAGGCCCACATTCGCAGCGGTGCTTAGGCACTTCACCCTCATGGTATTCAATGGGAATTTGGTGCCTAAATACCTTTGAGGATCTGTACCTTAGCTTCTCTTGTCTCAATTTCTCCATCTGTGAAATGGGTCTCTTACCTAGTGTGGTACACATCAGCCCACAACCAGTAAGGAATATAGCCTTCTAGCACCCATATGAGACAGAGAAGCATTAGTAACCTTCTTTTAGAGATGGGGAAACTGAGGCACAGAGGGCTTTCTTTTTTAAGTGATGTAATGAAGGTCACACACAGTGCGTGTAGTAGAGGCAAGAACCACACCTCCATCTCCAGAGTCTCAGCTCACTCCTTTAGCCCCACAACACCCTTCCTTACAGACCCAGGCAAAGCTGCTTTGGCATCCCCACGCAAACCCCAGGATGGATGGACAGACAATTATGTAAACAATGATTTATTGCAATAAATTGTTGTTCTGGGTTCTCATATGAATTAGGCTGAGATTCAAAGAACAGGCCCTGGGCACAAGGCCCCTTGGTCCCTCCATTTCTCTGCCTCTAGCGACGCTTGTTTAGTCTCCTGAGGGCTGCGGTTGTTACTGGATTTAATCCGAGGGGGAGTGGGCGGGGTTGAGTCTCCTGGGATGTGCAGACGAACAGACTCCATGATCCAGTTGTCTCCTCTGGCCTTAAACTCTGCAAACAGAGGATGTTCTGACGAAGCAAAGTAGAGCACCAAGAAGCCTGAATTTCATGTCTGGATTAGCCATGTCCTTTCTGTACAGCCTGGGCAAATTGCTCCTTTCCCATCTCGGGGCTTGGCAGAATTCAAGTGTATTTCTTTTAAAATCATTTTGAAGGATAAGATCAATGTTTCTTTTTAAGCATTTATTTTTATTTTTTTTTAATTTCACAGCTGTGGGAAATTATAGGGCGGGTCAGACAGTGGGGTGGGGGGCCAGACAATTTAACGACAGTACATGTCCAGATTCAAAAGGTTCAACCTTTGTCACCTTTAAAACACACCTTTGCAGCTTCACATGTCAAAATGCACTCAGTAAACAGCCTTAAATCACTGAACAAGCAACATTTTTCTTACTTGGCCTATCTGTCAATTCCGTTTATTCTCTGTGGAAATATTTTCCATCGGTCTGTGTGCGTACCATGAAATCGACGCTTATCAACTTTTACAGATGAGAATCTAATCCTTCCAAACCTGCCCATCTGTAGACTAGAGATAATAATACTCCTGATCCACACACAGTTGATACACAGGAAGGCTTAGTTGAGGAATAGATGTACAATGTTTTACGATCCTCGGATGGAAGAGGCTCTGTTAGTGCAATATTATTATGATGAAACAAGTGGAAGTTACAAATAGCATAGCACATTGTGATTACATTGGTTATTTTTCTTTTCTGCTTCCATGGAGTCTGGGCATTCTTTTTTCCTTGCAAATTAATAATTATATTTTAGATTCTTATTTAATTACTGTATCCGGGCCGTGTTATTCCATGGGCAGTCCACCAACGCCTGCACCAATCAGTTGTGCTCAGAACCCTGTAAGGCTGGATGCTGGGCAAACATCTGCCCAAGAAAGCTGACCTCCTAAAAAGACGAAACAGGGCCAACAGAGGGGAAGGCCTAGATCCCTGAGGTGTGGAGTGAGTCATTGCTCAACACAACAGAGGGACAACTTTGCCAAAACCCTTCACAAGAGTCCTGGCAGAGGCTGTTAAAAGAGCTGGGCTTAGATCTGCCTTCGCACTTTGCAATTAGGACAACAAATACACCATTACTTCATGTGACTGCAGTGAGGGAGAATTGCATTTAAACTCTGCACCCACCCCTCAAATTTTACGGGAACCAGACTTGTAACGGGAATGATGCCCTGGGTCCAGAAAGGAAAGGGATACAATCTTTCTAAAATTCCTTTATCCCACTTATCTGGTCCCTCTCCCCGAGAAATTCAAAGCCAGACGTGGCTTCTATAGAGGAAGGAAAGGTGGTCTAAGTTAGCATGCTAGCTTAGTGTGTGTGAGATCTGGGTTTAAGTCCCTGCTCTGTCACAGACTCTCCATGTATCCTCGGGCAACTCGCTTAGTCTCCATGCCTCAGTTTCCCCATTTGTCCAATGGCAATAATAGCACTGCCCTGCTAGTAAAGGTGTTCAACTGCTCTGGTCACAGGGGCTGTATAAGTACCCTAGGCAAAACTTTATCAAGATTCACATGTAACTGCAAAGCTCTGCTACCAATTGTTATACTCATCCAATCAGGGAAGGGCGATTGTACCATGTGATTTACAGGTCCAATCATAACGAACCAATGCAGCTCATATGATGCATATCAGGGCTTGAATGCTCACAGGGAACTGTTTGCCCATGGAGTATAAAATCCTCATGCAAAACGTGGGGAAAGCAGTTGGAAAGAGTCAAGTGAGGAGCGGGGACATCAGCTATGCTGCATGTTCTTTGCACCCTTCACCACACTTTGCGTAGCCTGCAGTAACCACACCCCAGAGCCCATCTCCATCGGGGGTGCTGCCTGTAGCAGCTGTTTGCAGATAGGGCAGGAGCAGAGGCAGAGGATCTAGCAATTTTCTGCTCCTCCAGTTCTTCGACCCTGTGATGTGTTTGTGCAAAGGTCATAGATGGAGGAGTAGTGACCGGGGAGCAGCTCTACGGTCTGGTAGGAGGATCCCTCCCCTCTGTGTCTATGGACCCAACTCCTGTGGGGTGCCGAGAAGAAGAACTCACCTCCTGGGGCGTGGTTATTCTGCGCGGACTCCAGCAGCTGTGCCTTCACCAGGTCCTTTTATTTCAAGTTCCCACCACCCTTTTCACAACAGTCGACTCAGCTTTCGTCTACACTAGCGCTTTTGTCGGCAACACTTTTGGTGGTAAGGGGTGTGAAGAAAACCAAAGCACCACATTCCTACCAGCCTCACGGGTTGCTCTCCCACACTGGCATGCAGCAGCTACATAGGAGGCTTTGCAGTGACCTGCGCCTCTGTAAGGGCTGTAGTGTAGACATAGTCTTACAGTAGTACCCTGGCACTTGGCCCTCTCACCAGGGCCTGAGGGAACAGAGGTCTCCCTACTCTGAGCCTCAGCAAGGCAAGACAAGCCCTGTTCCTGCCTCTCCCACCTTGTACTTCCTTCCTGTGCCTCTTATCTCACTAGCTACTCCTGTCAGCTTTCTCTGAGGGGAGTAATTAATATCTGAGTGATCAGAGTGCAGGCTGACCTGTGTGCACCCTGCACTCTGTCACATATTGGCTTCAGCACATCAAAACTCACCAGATGTTCATTTGCATTAAACTCAGGCCTCAGCTGTGCTGGGATATCAGCTAGCTGCACCTGCTCGAGTTACGGTGTTCACAGGATTAACACCAGTGCACTGCAACATGCACCAGCATAAATCACGTCTACACAAGGGGTTTGCATCAGTGCAACTACACTCATGTCTGGGATCCCAGTGTAGACACTGCTTTAAGCCTCCTTCTCTGCCTAAAGATAGAGCTTTGCCCTAGGGGAAGGCTGCATGAGGGGCAGTCTGCCACATCAGGGAGTAAATACAGTTCATAACTCTGAGGTTCTACACCAGATATGCCAGGCACACCAGGTTTACATCAGATACACAATCAGGCCACAGCAGAGATGTGGGGGGGACCAGGAAATACAGCACAGAAGCTGTTAAACACAAAGTACTAAAAAAATAAAGGGGAAGTTTAAAAAGAGATTTGACAAGGTAAGGAAACTGTTTCTGTGCTTGTTCCATTTAAATTAAGATGGTGAAAAGCAGCATTTTTCATCTGCATAGTAAAGTTTCTAAGCAGTACTAAGTCAATATTCAGTTGTAAACTTTTGAAAGAACAACCAGCGCATTTTGTTCAGAGCTACGAACAACCTCATTCCCGAGGTGTCCATCGGGGAGGTTCTCCTGTATTGTACCCTACATCCTTGGACTGTAAGCTCTTTGGGGCAGAGCCCATCTCTTTGTGTTTGTACAGCATCGAATTAACACTGGGCCCCTGTGCGCACGTCAGCCATGGGGACTGAACCTGGGAGCTTTGGACATCTACTGCCTGATCTGAAGTGACAAAGAGTCCTGTGGCACCTTAAAGACTAACTAAAGTTTTAGAGCATAAGCTTTCGTGGGCTAGTACCCACTTCGTCGGATGCATGCAGTGGAAGTATCCAAGGGCAGGTATAAATAGGTAGGCAAGAACCAGGTGGGAGATAGGGTTAGTCCAATGAGGCTGGAACCACCTGATCAGCATCCTGTACAGCAAACAGGAAAACATCAAAAAAGAGCTTTCCAACCTGGAGACCTTGAGAAACAAACAACCCTCCACACAAACAGACTTTACTAAAATAAGACAGGAGATCTATATTACACACTTCACCGCTCTACAAAAGAAAAAGGACTGCAAGCTATCTAAAATCCTGCCTGCCACATGGGGCCACAGCAGTGGTACCCCTAACTCACCCAGCAATATCGTCAATCTATCCAGCTACACACTCAGCCCGGCAGAAGAGTCTGTCCTATCTCAAGGACTCTCATTCTGCCCCACCACCCCCACGAACAAGATACAATTCTGCGGTGATCTGGAAGCCTACTTTCGCCATCTCCGACTCAAAGAATACTTTCAAGACAACATAGAACAGCGCACTGATACACAGACGCCATCCCACCAGCAGCACAAGAAGAAGAACTCCACATGGACTCCTCCTGAGGGTCGAAATGACAGTCTGGACTTATACATAGAATGCTTCCGCCGACGTGCACAGGCAGAAATTGTGGAAAAACAACATCGCCTGCCTCACAACCTAAGTCGAGCAGAATGCAATGCTATCCACAGCCTCAGAAACAACCCTGACATCATAATCAAAGAGGCTGGTAAAGGAGGTGCTTTTGTCATCATGGACAGGTCTGACTACCAAAAGGAGGCTACCAGACAACTCTCCAACATCAATTTCTACAGGCCACTTCCCTCAGATCCCACTGAAGAATATACTAAGAAACTGCACCGTCTACTCAGGACACTCCCTACACTAACACAGGAACAAATGAACATACCCTTAGAGCCCCGACCGGGGTTATTCTATCTTTTACCCAAGATCCACAAACCTGGAAATCCTGGACGCCCCATCATCTCGGGCATTGGCACTCTCACTGAAGGACTATCTGGATATGTGGACACTCTACTCAGACCCTACGCCACCAGCACTCCCAGCTATCTCCGTGACACCACCGACTTCCTGAGAAAACTACAATGCATTGGTGACCTTCCAGAAAACACCATCCTAGCCACCATGGATGTAGAGGCTCTCTACACAAACATCCCACACAAAGATGGAATACATGCTGTCAGGAATAGTATCCCTGATGATGCCACAGCACAGGTGGTTGCTGAGCTCTGTGACTTTATCCTCACGCACAATTATTTCAAATTTGGTGACAATATATACCTCCAGACCAGTGGCACTGCTATGGGCACCCGCATGGCCCCACAGTATGCCAACATCTTTATGGC
>ML677419.1:1076815-1132845 GCA_007922305.1 Dermatemys mawii | reverse complement strand
GCCTCCCTCCCTCCCCTCGAGCGCGGCTCGGCCTCCCTCCCTCTCCTTGAGCGTGCCTCGACCTCCTTCCCTCTCCTCCCACTCCAGCCCTTCTCAGCCGTTCCCCCCTTCCTTCCCCCAGTGCGGCTCCCCTGTCCTGCCCTCTCCTCTTGCTCCTGAGAGGAAGCTGTTCTGTGCTTCTCCAAGCCTGCATGGTTGAGATCAAGAGCTAGGCCCTGGCTATGGCTAAACTCCCCTTGGTTTCTCTGAGTGCAGTACTGGGCTGGACAGAGACTGAGGTCCAAGCTCTCCTGGGCCCTCGAGAGCCTGCTTAGACCAGGCAGCACCATGCTCTTCATGTAGGGTTAGATTGCCAGGGACGCCGGGCAGCTACTCTGGTCCAGCGACTTACCAGGGCATGAATTACGACTCAGACGGTCACAATTTCGTCCCTTTGCTCCAGTGGGGCTGGACCCTGGCCCCGTCCTCTACCCGAAGGAGAAGATTTCCCCTCGCACGCTGCCTCCGCTGCATGTGGGGGTGGAGCCAAGGCTCCCTTCATGCCCTGTCCCTGTATGTGGGAGGAGGAAGTAAGAGTCCCAGAGCCTGTTCTCCTGGCTGCGCCAAACCTGACTGGCGCTGTAATGCCAGTCGCTCAAATACAGCCCTTTGGCCATGATGGCACCCAAGCCAAACAGGGGTGGTGGCGTGGTGGGGGGCAGCCTGTGAAAACAGATTTGGTTGAACAGCCTCAGGCCTGTCTCAGAAGAAGCTAACAGGAGACCCCACCCTGGTGTCTTTTGGACAGATATTTGTAAATACCCTCACTGTGCTTCTCAGTCAGACCACTCGACACCAGGGTCATCGCAGGAGCTCCAGGATCAGCTCAGAGACCACGCTGAGCTTTCGGAGTCCGAGACGTCCCAGTACCATTTTGTACAGGGTCTGCCCTGGCCAGGAAGGTGGAATTGCCTCTGCCTGGCATCCTGGCAGTCTTCTAGCAGGCACATTCCCTGGACCCCATTCCCCTCTGACCATGCAATGAAGTTGGGCTGGTATTTCTTGTTGACTCAATGTTTTGTGTCATTTCCTTATGGCATGTTTATTTGTTGGCATAGTGAATAATTCGTACTCCAGAGGCAGGGGGAGCCTGAGTAACGGTTTTGAATTCCCTTCCCTGCTCCCCTCCCCAGGAGGAAAAAAAAGTGCAACTATAAAGAAAAGAAACTTTGGAATGATTCCAAGTGATTTTGGTCTTTAGCTAACCAAATGGAAGAAAATCCTCCCATTGGGGTTTGTGAAGTATGGGTCCAATTTACACGCTTTCGTTCTGCTGGGGGAATACACAAACCAACCATTTCCTGCACTTGGGTGCATTTAATCACCCTGAGCAAATTCATAAGCCTGATTCTCATTTACAACAAGGCCTCTTTACCCCACGCTGGCAGTGTAATGCAGAATCAGACCCATAGTATTTATTAAGGAAGCATTCAAACACTCAGCGTGGCTATTTCTTCTGCTTTCCAATTTTCTTGCACCTACGGGATGTATTATTTTACAGTCCCACTCGTCATGCTATAATTATGGGTGGGAAGGTTCTTTATCCTTTAAGGCGTTGTTTTTAAGCAAGGAATTTAATTTCCTGCATGGAAAAAGAAACTCCCCTTAAGGCTGAAAAACGTCATGCTTGTTCTTAACCCTGGGGCAGTTGTTTAAAAGGCAGGTGAGTTGGCTTAGCCATACCTGCAACAGCTGAGTGTGAGGGTGGGAAAACATTCTCCAGCCGCTAAGGAAAGCTGCAGCCGATCTACACGCAGGGTGACTCAATGATTCTTTATAAGGTATGAATCAAAAGCAGCCATTCACTGCAGCTCCCTGGCCAGTGCCTATGGATGGTTCAAGAGCTGGGCCTTCTGCCTAGGTTGCCTGTGCCTTAATCCAGCCCTGCTGCCTCAAACCCAATGGCCCATTTGGCTGGTCACAGACATCCCTGAGGTACCGACATAGCCCCTGTTACCCCAGTATCCAAGCACCACCCAGTATGACATGCTCAACCCACGCCTACAAGCACTGTTATCCCCATTTTACAGAGGGGAACCGGAGACACAGAGAGGCTAAGTGACTTGCCCAAGATCACACAGCTCGTTGGTGTCAGAGCAGCGACTCAAGCCCAGCTCTACAGCAACATCACTTAGTGCTCTAACCATCGGAGCATCCTTTTCCTTAACTGACGGGCCTTCCTCTTCCAAACCTGGGGTGCAACACTTTGCCTCCCTGCTCCTAGATTTCCTCCACCTTTCAGGCTCCACGTCCGGCCACCTCCCTGATGAACGGCCAGAGACGGAAGTCCTCGCTGCGCTCTAGAGTCTGAGAGGGCCACTGCTTCCCCTGATCTCTAACCAGATACTTGCTCCACGGAGCCCAGCCCCAGGCCTCTTACCGTCCCGTTAGGAGCAGGGCCGTGGCATTTAGAACGTGGCAGACAGTGGTGGATGCTCCTTTATTCAGCCAACAATGCCGTTTCGGTTGATCCGAAACTAGTAGTGAATAATTTTGACCATTCACAAAATGGTCAGAGGAGGAGAAAGTGAAGCTGCTGAGCCTCACAGGTATTAAGTATTTTTTCAGCTCCAGTTGCTTTAGCATGAAGCCCCTGAGCTGCCTGTAGCTTGTGCGAAGAGGCCTCCCCCAGCTACCCTGAAGCCAAGAGCACTCTGGGCTGCCCCCTCTTCAGGGCCGGGCCTCAATGGCACAATCCGGCCCTGAAATTAGTGAGCAGCTGCAAAACCCCCATGAGAGTTTAAAAAGAGAAGCTGGAGAGCGCCAGAGACCCACTGCACATGGGACGACTAAGCTGGCACTGATCTCCCACTGAGCTGTGCTGTGGGGAGCGAACATGGCCAGGAGAACCTTCACTTCTCCTCGTTTTAGCTGAGATGTGCAGCCTTTGCACTGCACGGAGGTTGCACTGTCACCGTGGAAGCTTAGTGCGGCGCATCTCATTCAGCTACACTACATGTTCATTTAGGGCCAAATTTTGCCTCAACCGCACCTAGCGCCCTGAGCACAGGCATCTGCATCACACTGGCTGAGGAGCAATTGGAAAATCCAGGCTCCGTACTCGGTGCCCTCTTAGGCAACACGCCAGGAACTGAACTAGAGACCCCCAGAGCGAAATGCCAGGAGCTGCTACAACGTAAAGCTGGTGACTTTAACAGGCCCCCGTCTTCTCTCGGCTGGGGACCCTAAAATCCCACGAAGAGCAGGTTCCGCCAACCCGGGAGTGAAGTCTCTAAAGATCTGGCCTTTGATGCCTTTCACGCCAAGTCCTTCACTTCCTCTTGCTCAAGAGTAGCACTATGCAAAGTGCGAGTGTTTCTTTCTGTCCCTTTTCTCACTTTGACTTTCCTGTCCCATTCCTCAAGCCTCGTGCTGCTGGAGAATTCAGCTCCCGCTTGTGTCTCAACCTCGTACATTGCATCCACCCACAGCACTTACAAATGCTGCAGTCCCTAGCAATTTTATCCTGGGTCTCGTGGTAGCTGGTGTTTCCCTAAAGCTGCGGTTCTTGGAGGCATGCGTTGAGTGAGAATCTCAGCTTTCCTGTTTAAAAGAAGTTTCTAGGCCCCCAGGTATGGTCAGAAGCTGCAAAGGGATCCATTAAAGGTAAATTAAAAGAACCCCTTGGTGAGTGTTTGGCTTAAACCTCCTGAGTGTTTGAACAATGTCCTGAATTTGGGGGCGCTGACGTGACTTGGAACTCTTGAGGTTGGGGCTCCTGGGCTTCTAAGGGCATGGATTTAAAATGCAGACAGTTGGGGTAAGGCAGCCCAGCTCCACCCCAGACAATGCCGCTACGTCCATCTCGCCAGCTGAGGCACTAGCTGGGGCTGGTGGAATTTGTCCCTTCACTGAGGAGGAGATACCAGGTACCTCAGTTAAAATCCCGAAAATACAGGCTAGATCAGATAATGGACTTTAAGTGAAGCAAGAGGCACCATGATCACTTAAAATACACCCAACCCACACAGAACAGCAGAACACTTTACCTGTCAGAAATCTAGGAAGAGCCTGACAGGTCTGTCTGACATTTGTACAAGTCTTTCTCTTCAGCGGCTCTATACACGATGCCTGCTTCCCGCTACGGGAAATGCTGTATTTGAGAGTTTCTGCTTTAGCTTCTTTTGTTACTCCCCAAGGGGCATCCCTCCCCTGAGCAGGGTGTGGAGTCTGTGGGAAGAGGCCCCGGGCTGCAGAGCAAAGGAAGCGAAGGCTGGTTTTCTGCCCAGGCAGTCCTCCTATACCCACCTCCCTTCCAGGCCCGGTTCGGCTCTCAGCCAGGCCAAGAGACTCTGATCTTTTATTTTTCCCAACAGATACTGCACTGCTGCTCTGCTTCACCCCCTTCACCAATGCTCCACCGTCCCCACCTCCTTCCACCTCCGCCCCGCCCCCTGCCCCGAGGCTCTGCCCTCACTCAGCCTCTTCCCACCTCCACTCTGCCCCCTCCCAAGGCCTCCCACCTGCTGGCTGTGCTTCACTTTGGAAGTAGGGGGCATGTGTGTGTTCCCACCAGGTTGCATACCAGAGGCCCATGAACCAAGGAGAGGGGGACACAGTCCCCACTGACCGCATAGGGGTGAAAATTCCCTGGACTTCCCCAGGGGGCTGAGGGAGTTCAAAATTAAATCCTTAGAAAACAAACAAAACAAAACAAAAAACCAACGTGCCAGCTTGCGCTGACCTGCTATCGTCCCCTCATCTACAGTCCTTCAGTCTGGCACTTCCTGCGCTGGGGAATGCTGGACTTCACAACCTGATCTTTGATGGAATTATTATTTGGGCCTTGAAGCCACAAGTGAGATCCGAGCCTCATTGTGCCGAGTGCCGAACACACACAGTGAGAGACCGTCCCTGCCCCCAAAAACTTACAGTCTAAATACATTTCAGACTGCAAAAGGTGGGAGAGAAAACAGAGGCAGAGACTGGAGGATTTGGCCCATCATTTAATCTGACCATGTCCTGAAAGAGTAAAGTACAAGGGGTTTCAAATAGCGAAGGGACAGAATGAAAGACTTGTAGTCCTACATTGACCAGTGCCTGGGTGTTCGGGAGGAGGGGGTCAGGGCTTGGAAACAAACTGCCAAGCCCCAGGAGATGAAGACACAAATCCTGTAGTAAAACAGAATGGCGCTGCCTTAAGGGCGCTACGCTGGCGGAAGCCCTGGCTGGTCTGACCGTGGCAGTGGCTCCTCCATTTATTGTGTGGCCTTTAGAAATTGGCCAATGGAAACTCACGTACTCCTGGAGCTGGGGGGCGATTCCCACTGGAGCCGACATACTCCGGCCATTTTCCTACTTCTCAGGGCTCTCCATAGTGTCCAACTGCAATCTGACCCCCAGAAAGAAGACGTACAGAATGATGAAAACTTCTGAGCTGTAGCCCAAGGAAAGGGAATGTTACTGAAGCACACTGATTAACGACACTGCTACTCCTCGCTGATCAGCAGGCCTAGAGAGAGCTTTGCTTCTTTCCTTTCCTTAATGCCGTAAAAGGCTTTTAGCGAGTGAGTATTCTTCCACCAGAGTAAGACTGGCTGTTGGCAGACAACACTGTAAACGCTTTAGGGCATGGATGATTATGTTCACGGATGATCAAGTCTTTGTAAAGAACCTAGCCCAACGGGGGCTTAAACTCGTTGGCTTCTGAGTGCTACTGCATTATAAGTGTTAAATAACATTGTTGTACTATCGGCACCCTGCTCTTCCGTTCCTCGCATTCCTTCTCTAAAGAGTTCATCAGAGCTGATTGGAAAAGTGTTTCTTCATGCCACAGAAATCTGGGTTTTTTTAAATGTCAGTTTGAGAGCTGGACAATTGTTTTTTGTCAATAGTTTATTTGCTGAAAAATAGATTTTTGGTCAAACAAAACAATTTGTGAATCCAGGAAAATTCAGTGAATCGTTCCTGCCAAATAAAAAATGGAAGGAAAAAGAAAAAGTAGAGAAATTTGAAATGATCCACTTTTGAAACATTTCTTTGATAAAATGCCACTATTTCAAAAAGACATTTAAAATTTAGATAAAAAAATTACCTAAAAAAGGTAAAATAAAATACTAAAAACAACAAAATGAAAACCCCAAAACCCCCAAAGTGTCATTTCAAGTCCCAATAAAAGGTTCAAGGTTTGTCTCTATTAAAGATGCCGCAGCTGCAGGGCTGTAGTGCTTCAGTGCAGATGCTTATTACAGCAACAGCCGGGATTCTTCCCTTGCCCAAGGAAATCCACCTCCCCAAGGGGCAGTAGCTAGGTCGATGGAAGAATTCTGTGGACTGAGTGTTGTCTACACTAGAGCGCAGGGCGGCTTAACTTCATCTCTCCGAGGTGTGACTTCCACATCCACAAGGGACGTAGCCGGCTTGAGCTAACTTTCTATCAGAGGCCGGCCTTCATGTAGAGACTTGGAATTAATTTTTGTCTTCAGTTTGGGCACTGAACGGGGTTACGGGGGGAGAAGAGAACAAAACAAAGATTTTCTCAGCTCTAGAAAAAACACAAATACTGCAACAGTTCATCAAAAAGTGAAATATTTTGATTTGGAAATGCTGCTGCAGCGTCTCCTGCAGCCTGTGCCAGGCCACATCTGTCATGATGCACCAGAGTCTCCTCTTTTGAAGGGGGGAGGCAATGAGTCATGAGAGTCTGTGGGTTTAGTGCAGGGGTCTCAAACATGCAGCCCGTGGGCCACCTGCAGCGTTATTATAGGCATTGACTCCACTGGCAGCTAACCTCCAAGCATCACTGAGTGTTTATATGTTATTAAAAACCCTCTTTGAATTACAGTTTTTAAAAGGTTAATACATTGGCTTTTAGTAGCATACTATATTACTCATCACTTTTGACTATACTTTTGTATCATTGTACGGAAAGGTTTCAGTGATGTGGCCCTCGGGCCAGTGTACTCATCCTCATGCGGCCCTCGTGGTGATTTGAGTTTGAGGTCCCTGGTTTAGTGTATCGTGGGATGGGTAATCCTGCCAGAGAGCCTGGTCCATAGAGGAGGATGGGAATACGAGACAACTGAACTACCACTCTCCTGGGAGTCTATGGATGTAGTGCAACATGAGAAATGTAGTCTCGATGGGGAGCCTGGCCCATATCGGAGAATGGGGGTACGAGGAATTGTCTACAACATTCCTGGGTCTCTGTGGTAGCAAATCAAAATATTTTGGTTCAGGCATTTGTTTTTAAACATCGGATTTTTCTGCAGGACACAGACATTTTTTGCAAAAAGAAAAAAAAATCATTTAGTCGAAACACCATTTTCTGTCCAATAACAATTTTGATGGGAAATTTTCAGCCAGACCCGTTGCATTCATTTTGGTCCTCTCTTTCGTTAGGCAGGAAGGAGATCGCCTTTGCCAGATGTTGCCAATCTTCTCGTCAGAAAGCATGGGCAGTAGCTCAGGAGGAGATTATGTAATTGAGATATAGGTCTTTCCTTCCACCCGCTAGAGGAATAAGCAGGCTTGTCTGCTGGCTCCTTCAATATTATTTCATCTAATAAATGGCTGATCGATGAAGCTATGACTTGCTCTTTTGCTTGAAAAAACTTGATCAATAAATGTTACCAGCTGTCCTCTGTCAACTATTTAATCTATGTGGAGCTTGCAAAAGGTGAACTCTACTAGAGTCATGCCTCCTTCAAAAATTGCAGTTCAACTTGCTCCATAAACAGATGTCAGCTGTTTATCTGGACTCAGATCAATGAATCAAGATTAGATTATTCTTCAATAAGAAAGAAAAAAACAAAAACACTTTCTGACCCACTTCCACCAGCACCATACAGAATGCATGATTTCATATATTTATGGCCTGGCTATTTTAGATACTTTGGGACAGCAACACATCACCATGGTTATTTTTCTCAGCCCTGACTAGACAAAAAGGTTTGGTTGAAATGAAAGAACACAGCAAAATTGTTCCACACTTGAGCTCCACCCTGACCCTGTTAGGAGAATGAACTAACTTCTTCCTGTCACATGATCGGACCTTGAAGTACTTAGGCACACATGGAGGCGATAGCTTTTCATGTTCATCCCCCCCAGCCCAGAACTCTTTGTGGGGAGAACAGACTGCATCCAAACCCAGCAGGCACGCACGCTGGCCCCCTGTTTATTTCTCCCTCAACTGCCATGCACAACAGCTTATACCTCTAACCCTACCCCTTTCCACTCTTCCTGGTCTTCAAACCCTTTGTCTGCACAGCCTGGATACCACATCGCATCCCATTTGTTGGGAGCTCCCATCTCCTGGTAGAAAAGCCCTTTTCCCCAGCAGTCGGCATAGCCTTTAACGGTCTCTCAGATTTACTCAAAGGCCTGTACCAAGGGATAGAAAGTCCATTGTTGATTTTTTGCTTCCAATTTTGAAAATCTTTACAACTGTGATTAATAGGCATCTTGCCCTCCTTTAAGAGTGAAATTGCATCAACAGCGTTATCCCCTGCATTGGGGACACCTTCAGTCCTTGGGATTTTAGTCACAACCCCCAGAGCGCAGGCCCCAGCTTTGTCAATCTTGGTGAATCTTTCACTCACTGCTTTCTTAGGGCTGGGTATTGCGTCGACCTCTGAGGGCTGGTCTTCATTAGCGCGGGGGATCGACTGCAGATACGCAACTTCAGCTATGTGAATCACATAGCTGAAGTTTGCGTATCTGCAGCCGACTTACCTCACGGCGAGGGCAGTCGGCGGCGCGCTCCCCCGTCGACTCCGGCTTACTCCTCCGGGGGAGCTGGAGTTCCGGAGTCGACGGGGGCAGCGCTGACGATCGATTTATCGCGTCCTCACAAGACGCGATAAATTGATCGCCATAAAATCGATCTTTCTCCGTGGTAGTGAAGACAAGCCCTGAGGAAGTGGATTTGTGCTTGTGGTGTTGCTTTTTTACCAGACAGTCTTTTGTTTTGTCCTTTGGCTTGACGTAGCCAAGTTTGGGGCTGTCCCGATGCTTGATTTGTGCTCTTGTGCTGTTTTTATCAGTAGTGTTGTTTGAGGTCTGACAGCAAATTCCTAGTTCTTTGTTGGTGGCGTTTCTGTAGCTCTGACTATGACATCAGGAGGAGAGTTGCATAGGCCTGATAAATAGGTTCCTATTTTACAAAATTCACAAAACCCCCCTAACTCTATAATCCCTTCCTCACCCAAACTCACTACACCTATGTATTTGCTAAAACACAAAACCAGTTAAACCACCAAACAAATATAGCAAAATATATTTAGTAGGTTTCAACCATCTGTCAGCTATTGCCACTGGAGAATTTTCCTTTTCAGCTGTCTCTTTCTTTTTGCTTTTGTGCTTACAAACACCATAGTAGAAGGGTCTCTCTTGTTTTGACCGTATTGTGGGGGCCAACACAACTACAGAACACATTAGCCACTTTTGTGAAATGTATAAATAAAATACTAATTAGGATGGTTTTGCTACTATTTAAGTTATTGCTTTTAAAAAAAATCCATGTCAGCTATAAAACAAACACCCTCGCACACTGCCACCCACACAGGTTTTGATTTATTTCTACCACTCATTTTTCTCCAAAACAGAGAAAGAGATTTTTAATCCAAGCACATGTTTCTCCCATGTGCCCAAAAACAAAGTTTGTAACAAAATATTTCTACTATACCTTCATTTCCAGAGGAGGACACATTTCCCCATGGGGTGTGGGGGAGACACGTGGCAAATCACGAACAATTTAAACATTAAAACCTGCTTTTTTAGCCATTTTAAAAACAGACGCAAAACCACACTTTGCACAGAATACCCCCCCGCCAGTATTTTAAACACCCAAACCAAACAATTTGCAACAAAATAATTTTTAAAAAGCCACACACCTATATATCCACCTTTCCTGAGGCCCCACATACATCATGACAGAGAGAGAGAGAGAACACACTATGGTATATCCCTTCCAGAACTACCATTGTGAAAACCCCCATCTTCAAACACATTTAAAACCAAGTTTCAGAAATGTATCTTCCACCACAGAGTAAATATGTGCTGGCACTTTGTTATTGTGTTTACCCCACATGTTTGATTAAACAACAAGCAAAATTTTAGTTAGTATTATTATCCCCCAAATACAGCTTCAAACTTCTATACAACCTGCTTAATAGGTTTGCTTTTAAACAAACAGTATTAAACACAACCATCGTTAAAAGAGGGTCCTCTCTTACCCTTGGGAAATACAGCCTGGAGTTGCTATTTCCACACTAACCAGCTCACACCGCAATAAAGACATATCATTATTAGTAAGGACAGCACGGACACAGAGTAGATCTATAGTAATTATTTTCAGAGTTATAAAACCAGCAATGTACCTCTTCTAGCAGCAGCCATTCTGTCAGGATGGTCTTAAAAAACACAGTCTAAAAAAAAAAAATAAAGCGAAGGTTTTTATTCCATCGTGCCTCTTTGTTTCAAACAAACGCCAAGGTTTGTAATTAGCTGGTTGATTTGATCACGGTGGCTCTTAATTAACAGGTAAGGAATGCGTGCACCTCTCTCCTAAACACTCCATTTTGTGATCTGGGAGTGAAAATTAAATTGTCTACACCACAAAGGCTGCTTTAAAATATAGTTTTCTGTTTCAATTACAAACAGAGAACTACAGAGCCTTCTCACAGTATTAACCAGTAAATCACCATAAATAACAGTTCTCAATGTTACTGTACCCTTTCCAGACTGAGGATCTTGCATGTTAATATGTCTTTGTTTTTTTCATTTTAAACATGTTTTTTATAGTTTGTTTTAAATTAAATGGATGTAGCACAACCTTACTTAACCCCCCACAAAGACCCACAGCTTCTCAAGGGTTGATGCTCTTCCTGCTGATTCTCATTTTTTATTTTATGAACATGGTGGTTTGTGAACCGTTACAACATTTCAGTTTTGGGTTAGATCAGTGTCCTCTGGGAAATATATTATTTTTTTAACCTTTCATGACTTTGAGTCGCTAGAAAGACTGGCCCGTAATGTTCTACAAACTCCTGACATTTTATTTACTTTACAATAGTAATCAGATCTTCCCCTCTCCCTTTCTGTGGGCGAATCCCCATCAAATCTAATCACTGATAATTTTTCCAGTCCCTATCAGGGACTAATCTCTTTAACCCAGATGGAATGTAGAGGAAACACGGGTGAGCGACTGCAGTGGAAGGCAACAATTCCATGCTACTCCATTTTCTCAGCCGGTTGTGGTTAAACCAATCTCTCTCAAACCTCCATGTTGTAGACAAAATACAGGAGACCTGGCTTGATTGTAAACACATTTTTGTGTGATTTCCCCTGCACTCTACTACATGCATTCAGCTTTGACAGAGAAGAAGCACCATAGCTCGGTGCTCACGAGCTATTTTTATCTCAAAGACATACATCCCTCCTCCGAAAACACACCAAGCTGCCCCACCAAACCCTTCATCTTATTTAAACCCACACAGCCCTTGTGACAGAAACACAGAGAGTCACAAAAAGCTTTTCAAGAACATCATGATTGCCCTTCATTTTCTTGCTGTATTCTAAGGTTGCCTTTTAAAGTCACTTCTTGGGTTCAGCTCTGCATTTGGGGACGTTTTCACCATGTTTCCATTCTCTGGCTCTTCCAGGACATCAGTACATTTCCCATCAACACTCTTGTTAGTTGCTTTTGCAGCACTATCAAAAGGTAACCACTACTACTGATGGCAAAAGAGCACCAAAGGCATAACACACTAGGAGTCTGAGTCCAGAACATTTTGCCAGACAAGATAGCTTAGAGGTCAGCCTGTCTCTCAGTCTGTCGGCTTAAACCTCCGGGCAACTGGATAAGATCTGTGATCATCTAGCCCATAAGGAGCTATTTGCAATGTTGGTAAGGGGTTTTCTTTCTTAGAGGACTTTAAAGTGGACAGTGTCCCCTTAAAAAGTTGTGGCATTAGGAAGCAACACTTCCCTGCCCTACACCCATCAGGCAAAGCGATGGACCTCCCTCACGTACTCCACATGTACTCCCACTGACATCAAAGGAGCTGCTTCCAAAGCAAGGTGCTATTCCACACGAGTCCTTAAAGAACAGCCAGAAATGTTACTCTGATGCTTTTCCACTGAAAGGACAAGGACGGTGAATTGCACGTACATCACTGACTGTCGCTCTTCGCAAGCTGTGAGGAGAGTTCCGGGAAGAGGTGGGTGCTTCCTTGGCCAACTTAATTCCACCCCAGCACTCCGTTCATTTCTGACGTCTAATTTCGCTGCCTTTGTACCCATGCAAGGAATGGAATAAGGATATCTGAGGGTATGGAATGTCACATGTCTGTTTGCAAAAGAACTATAGTGCATCTAGTATGATTACTCATGCTAGCTGTAGCAGCTAATGTTTTAGGGACTCCTATGGCTTGAGCAACACACATGATGCTGAAATTTCCATTTGGACCGGTATGTCAGTGTTGCACAATGATCATCCATTGTTTTTAATTTCTTTTTAATCCGATTGATGACACTAACGTTTTGAACAATTCCAGCCTCTTTGACTCCTCTCTAATGACGTGCTCTCTAACTGCAAAAATGGCCCCCAAAGGCCAGTCAGAATATGTTTTTCTTCAACTTCCATTCATAAAATGCACTCCAACTGCGGGTAGCTTTGGAAGCAGTTAATATGATTTGGACAAGTAAATCTTCAAATTAGACACAGCAGGATAGCTTTACAATAGAATGCATGGGTACTTTACAATGTAGTTATTGTTCTCAGTGTTAATCGACTAATATCTCAAAAATGACCCTACGTGTGTACTCTGAAGTTTTGTTCAAAAAGAGCAAAGGTCAGAAAGTGAAAGAGCAGAGGCTAGGAACTATTCACTCAATTACCGTCTTTCAGTATTTGTATCACATTGGCGCTAAAAGGCCCCAACTGAGAAGCCAGCCCCATTGTGTCAGCTGCCGTATGACCAGATTGTAAGAGAGAGCTCCTTCCGCAAAGAGCTTGTAGCCAAAATAGACAAAATGGACAAAGAAAATATCTACAGATGAAGAAGTGATAAAGATGGTCAAGAAATTTTCAACTAACCATCTTTTGCCAAAAAATGCCAAATAGTCAAAACTGAAACTGAGTGAAACAGGTTCTGTTTTGACAAAACTCCCGACTCAAAAAAATATTGGGATTTCTCCCCCCGCAAAAGATTGTTAAATTGTCTCATTTTTGAGATTTTTTTAAAAGGAAAAGTTCTGGATTTTTTAGTCAAAATGACTTTTTGTTTAAATACTTTAGATTAAAAAAGACTTCAAAAAAGATCAGAAGTTGAAATGAAAACTAAATGTTTTGAAATTATCAAAACAAAACATTGGGATTTACCCAAACTACATTTCTTTTTCAGTTTGCAAAAATTTTAGATGTTTCCTCCCCATGTGGAACAGGAACATTTTTCACACAGTCAAAAATTCTTGTGGGACAGGAAAGTCGTTTCTCCCTCAGCGCCAGGAGTGACACACAGAGATAAAGTGACCAGTCCAACGTCCCACAGGCAGATCTAGGAATTGAACTCAAGAGTTCCACATGCCTGCCTTAACCACAGGACCATCCTCATTGCTCGGAGAAAGGGGACAACCTACCTGTACACAAACGGGAAGAAGAAACGGACCTGCCCACTCGTTACAACAGTAGGCAGATTTACCTTGGCCCACACAAATATGGAGCAATCTGACCTTTATAATGGCAAAGGCACATCCAAAACCCAAGGTCCTCAGCCCTCACCCAGACCTAGCCTGGGCTAGCAGAACTCCGAACTGCACTCGGTCTCTCTACGTGGCCCATTACTGAGTGGCCAGGGGAGGAGAGAAATCAATGGAGCTGTCCTAAGTTACACCAAAGGAAGAGCTGACCATTTCCTATGTGATTGGCTGGGTGGAGTGAGACCCTGGTCAGGGGTAAGTGCAAATGACCAGTGAATGGCTTGTCAGCGGTCTCCAGGAAAGGAGTTGGTCGAAACCTTGCTGTGAAGCAGGTGTTCACATCACAACCAACAGCACCGCTGGCTAACCAGATCCTGTGTTGGCTCATTTTATAAGTGACTTCCTGTGGTTAATTAAATAAATAAGTTACCCTAAAACCTGGCTCAGTCGTGAGCAAAATGCTGAAGCAGATGCATGATTATTTTATCTCACCCACAAGCCAGGATTTCCCTCCTGTATTTAAATGCCAGTTCCACTGAACATATATGCATTGCTAATGAAAGGCACAACTGTGTTATATAAGATGCTGATTCTGAATACCGCATGCCTCCCCTTTTATTACAGATCATTGGCCGTATTTCAAAAACTTTTCATTATGAGCTCAGTAAATATCATGCTCTACAATTGTGTTCACTTGGTTTTTCTTAAAATAAACATACAGCAAAACCCCCAAACCTGCAAATAGCCATTATGTAAAGAAAACGAGTGTAAATACCAAGAAAAATTAGCTTGCTCAGAGAAAGGCTACGGCTCATAAACCCAACACTGGATTTTTCCAGGGGGAATCGATTGTGGGAGACTAGGAGCCCATATGGGAACACTTATTTATCTGAATGCAAAAGAAAATTGTTTCTCCATTACTGTTTTCTAATTTACATATTCAAATACCTTTTACTCTAGCATTTTACCTTTAGAAATGTATCAACAAACCATCGGAGCAAAAACTGCATTGCAAACTCAGCTGCACTTTGTATTAACCTCGGAAAAGATCATTAGCGGAGATCAAATGTTTACTTGTTCTGAAGGGAAAGGCAGGCAGGCAACATTTTCAAGGAAAGATTAAGCGGCAGTTTAAACCCCTGTGGTTTAGCCTGTTGCTGGAGTCACAGCCCTGCATAACCAGAACTACCCCAGATGTAGCTGCAGGAAGCATGGAGGCTCAGAGACATCCTTTGAACTCCTTCCCGGCTTGGGATGAGAAAGTAACTGTGGCTTTTGAAAGAATACAGCTTATTCCCCCCTTAAACCTGGCCAGGAGGAACCACTGTGATCACCTAGTCTGACCTCCTGGATAACAGAGGTTCTAGGACTTCCCCCAAATAATGCATTTAAACTAGAGGGTGACATTTAGAAAATCTTCTAATCTTCATTTAAAAACTGCCGGTGACAGAGACTCCACCATGACTCTGGGTAAGTTGTTCCACTGGTTAATTACCCCTCACTGTTAGAAATTGACCCCTTATTTCTAGTCTGAATTTGTTTGGATTCAACTTCCAGACACTGGGTCATGTTAGATCTTTGTCTGCTAGACTGAAGAGCCCACTATTAAATATTTGCTCTCAGGGAGGTACTTACAGACAGTGATCAAGTCATCCCTCAACCTTCTCTTTGTTAAGATAAGTAGATGGAGCTCTTGGAATCTCTCACTAGATGTATTTTCCAATCCTCGTAGCTGTTCTCTGAGCCCGCAACATCCTCCTTGAATTGTGGGCACCAGAACTGGACATAGCATTTCAGCAGCATGCGCCAACTCCCGGAGACACTATTTGGGTATCAGTGCTAAAAACAGAGGTAAAATAACCTCTCTACTGTTTCTTGAGAGTCTCCTGTTCAGGAATCCAAGTTTGCCATTAGCCCTTTGCTCCAGCTCAATGATGTGGAGCAAAAACTCTGCCCACTCCCCATCCACCTGTGCAGCAGGGGAAGTAGCAGTTCCATGGAGTCTGACTCCCCCCAACATGGGGAGCCCATGCATGGTAATAAAACTAGGCCAGGTCTACACTAAAAAGTTGCATTGACCCAGCTATCATGCTCAATAGTATGAAAAATCCGCTCCCCTGAGTGACGTAGTTAAGCTGACGTAAGTCTGGTGTAGGCAGCGCTGGGGACCTAGTGACCATCTTCCCAGGGAGGAGGATTAGCTACAGCCCTGGGAGAAGCCCCCCGTTGCTGTAGTGAGTGCCGCTGCCGAGGTTTAATGTAGACACAGCCTAGGTGATCCTAATGGTCTTTTCCGACCTTCAATCTGCCAGTCGTGCAGGTGCCTTGTCTGAATCAGAATCTAGCCATGATCTATATTGACCTGTCTGGACTGAATATTTATAGTTAGACTGTCCCCCACCCCATGTCCTTCTTCATCCAGACCCCTCTATAGGCTACTTAACATGGTGGACTCACCCTCTGCCATATAAGGTTCTATGCTGGTTGTACCTTTCACCACACACATGTGGGATGTGGGACAAGAGCCCGTCTCGCTGTTGGTTTGGGCACTGTGCCAGAGAACTCTAGCATCTACTCAGTACTATTAGTGCAGCCAATGCTTGAAAGTGCAACAGAAAGTTTACTGCTAAAGATTACATGGGTTTTTTTCCAAGAGGGAGCCACAAAAGATGCTAATTTGCTGTAGTCTTTCAAAGGCAGACCCCTTATCATAACGAGCAGCGCAGTCAGTACTGGGAAAGGAAGATACATTTCTCCACTTTACAGAGTTCAGGCTTATTAATGAAGACCTCAACGTTACTCACGAGAAGGAGTTTGCACTGATATCTAACCTGTCTGACATGCATGTATCCAACTGCCACAGGTAACGACTCCCTCGGTCTGGGGGCAGTGACACACCGGAAAGGTTCGTTGACCTAGCTACGTCGCTCAAGGGGATGAAAAATTGACGTAGGTAAGAGACCTGCCCCAATGCAGACAGCACTAGGCCAGTGGAAGAATTCAGCTGTCCACCGAGTGGCTGCCGCTCGAGGAGGTGGAGGTGCAGAACTCCTCCCATCGCCGGAGTGAGCGTCTGTATCGCGGCTCTGTGGTGATGAGGCTGCGCTCCTGGAGAGGGTTAGGGGTCATCGGAGCCTGACATACTGGTCTAGACTCCAAGGCTCTAGGCAAGGCAGGGATTTCAAACAGGGCAGCTCTGGGAAGGGTGCTGCTCCTCCAATCTTTCCTTCGGGAGCAGATGTTCAGCCTTGTTTGTTTAGGATGCGCAGATGCTGTTCAGGATTGGGCCCTCACAGTTCTCGGCACTGTCCTGGGAAGTGTCCCAGGAGTAACCAGTCTCCAGTAAGGCAAGGGCAGGTGGGACGGGGTCAGCTCCCAGACTCCACTACCACCAGCAACACATGCCCTCCCCTCTCAGCCCACGTAGGCACTACTCCCCCTCCTGCAGGTCAGCGATAGGCAAAGTCCAACCCCTGAGTCCTCCAAGCATCCTCCTACAGTGCCCAGCTCCCATGCCATGGGACACTCCCACCCTGCTGTTCCCCCAGGAATGGCACACCCCAGCTTATGAGTGTCACCTCAGTATCATCGCTCCATTTCACACACAGCAGTTTGATTTGTTCACGGAGAATGCAAGGATAAGAGAATTGACCAGAGAGTCCCATGGTAGCAAACAGAAAGATCAGAAATAAAGGGTTACGTATAAACTAAACCCATAACACATATTTTAGAGCCTGAGCTTAGCTAACAAGATGCCCTCTTGTCTGTAATAAGGTCCTGCTTCCCACAGCCTTCTCACAGCGTTTGTCAGGCAGGGTGGCTGGGACCCTCCTTTCATAAGAACAAACCTTGTTCAGGGAGCATGTCTTCTCAGATGAAGGATGCCCAGCCATCTCTCTGCACCTCTAGATCTATTGGACCAGTCCTTTGTTCTTCACTTGTAAACAGGGTTCGCAAACCCCCAGCTGTTCATCTCTTCCTGTTAACTTCCCTCCTAAAGTCCCTCACAATCTCTTCATTAGCATTTGACTCAGTATGGGAACAGAGTTCTGTTGCAAGACACACTACACAATGGTTGTCCAGTGAGTTAAGTGTCTCACACCTCCTGGATGGTGGAATCTGTCTCAAGCCACGCTACCTCTGGGTGACCTGCCTTTAACTTCCAGCTGCAAAAACATTATTTCCAATGTATGCACATCTCCTTCCATATAACAGTAATATAGCAGTACCAGTCTTGAGATTTCAGCGGAATCCCGCCTCGTTGGAAGTTCCCGTGTGGATGCTCTTATTCCAGAATAGCTGGGACACTTTAAATTCACACCCTGCGCAGCCTGGAATAATTTTCCAGACAAGCCTTAGATCTGATTGGTAAGTCTGCCTCCTGGTTACTGTTAATAGCAGCAATATGATGTGAAATAGATGAGCTGTACATCTGAGACCCGTGGAAACATTGCGAGACCCTTACTATAGCCCCAATATCGCCCACCAGAGCCCTAACAATAAGTCACTTGAGACAACTCATCTTCCTTGGGTTTTTAATCATGCAGCTGCTGTTTGTGCTGGCAGCATAGTGTCAGAAAACAATTTGCCCGGCGGAGTGGGCAGGCAGCCAGGGGAGTCACTGAATCAAATGCACAAAAGAAAACCAATTCAGCGGCAGTTAGCAGCCTGCAAAATATCCCTCTGGTTAAAGAAACACCTCCACATGAATTAAGCATTTGTACTGGATGTAAGGCACTGGACTGTATTTGTGCTGGAGTTGTTGAACCAAAGGGATAAGGAGTCTGGGGTAATAAACCGGTTCTCATTGCATTGTGTGTGATCTCAGCAAGGCAGAGTCTTGTGGTAACAGTGAAAGCTAATGTGGAGATTAAGATAAAACCTCTGGAGTGTGTGAACTGCTGCTTGCTTTTACAGGCGTATTTTTCATACTCTGTTCTTAATACAAAATTTAATTATTGGAAAGAAAGTTGTAAGCGGTTTTAAGGGAGTGGGGCTGCATTATACTGCATGGAGAGGGCTTGGAGTCATTTGAAATCTATTATGGCCAATTTTTTGCTTTCATCATCTAGAGAGCTGGGAGGTGAAAGCAGCCAAAGCACTTTGGAACTGCGTCTTTCCCTTTGCCATTTTACAATTTGACACAGTCCCAGGCCTTGTTCAGAGTCCCGTAATGTTCACAGTCAAAACCAACCTTCACAGCTGGGAGTCACCAACCTGTCTTCACATGCGATCAAAGAAAGCTACTTTAGAACCAGGGTCCGACAAATGTATACTCGGCCATAGGGGGAAAAGAGTGTCACTGTGGTCTTATAAATTCATAGATTCCAACATTAGAAGGGACCAATGTCATCATCTCATCTGACCTCCTGTATAAAACAGGCCACTAAACTCCCCAGAATAACCACCACGAAACTGGATTTTGAAATTGTCAGTGATGGAGAATCCGCTAGGACCCTTGGTAAATTGTGCCAGTAGTTAATCACTCAATTACTCCCACTGTTAAAAATGGACACCTTATTTCCAGACTGTATTTGTCTAGCTTCGACTTCCAGCCATTGGATCATGTTAGACCTCTGTCTGCTAAAGAACCCATTGTTATTAAATATTTGTTCCCCCATGCAGATACTTACAGACTGTGTTAAAGTCACCCTTTAACCTTCTCTTGCTCCTGGGCTGATGTTGCTACCACATTTAGGCCTTATCTATGCACAAGACTATAACTATCTGGGGAAAGTTAAAGCAGTCCAAGTGTGGACTCAGTTATGTCAGTCTATCGAGACATGCATTGGTATATCTACGCCCCTATGGGAAGAGGAATAAGTTATAATGGCATAAGGCACATTTATACCCTTATAACCACGTCCAGACTAGAGGTTGTGTCAATGTCAGTATTGCAGTGAAAACTCACAGCCCTAAGCTGACACAGAAACATAGCACTAACAATCCATATAGCTGGGGTAAGGCCCCGATCCCGCAAAGTAATATCAGTCATGAAAAGTCTCATTGACTTTAAGTCTTGTCTACTTCCCTGACACCGACACGCAGAAGTGTTTTGTTGGATCAGGGCCGTGAGTTCTCCCTTCAGTGCCATCGCAGAACGGACGATCAAGCAGGCTGCCCCTGCTGCATCCCCAGGCATCACACTCATTTGACACCAGTAGGCTGTACTGCCAGACCCAGGTGTCCAGAAATCAGGGAGGCGCAGAAACGTTGGGCTGAAAGGGACCTTGGCAAGTCCAGGCCCTGAAGCTGAGGCAGAACTAAGTAAACCCAGACCAATCCTAGGAGGTGTTGTTCTAACCTGCTCTTTAACACCTCCAGTGATGGGGATTCCATAACCTCCCTTGGTAGCCTGTTCCAGACTCAACTACCCTGGCAGTTAGAAAGATTTTCCTAATCTGTCACCTAAATCTGCCTTGGTGCAGATCAAGCCCACGTCCTCTTGTCCTATCTTCCGTGGACATGGAAAACAATTGGTCATGGTTCTTTTTAGATGAAATAGGGGGCTGTCTGCACACAATGTACGGCCAGGGTGAGCAGAACTCGTGTTAGCACACTTTGGGTTTGTTAACCTAGAGCTTGAGCATCTCCACTCATTTGTAACCCTGGGTTAGGAATTGTTGAACCCTGGTTCCCAGCCTGGGGCTCCAGTGTCTACACTGTGTTATGTGGACCCGTATCCCAGCTTGGGTACCTGAAAAGAGCTGAGTGATAGGCTTGGAGACATGAGCTGGGGGGAGTTCTCTCTCACACCTGTCAAGGGAGAGAAGGAAAAAGTAATATATTAATGATGGGCCAGATCCCTGGTGGGGGTACATGGGCATGGCTGGGGCCCATATTGATTCTTTAAAGATCTAGATGAAGATCCTGAATCTGAAGCGTTGCCTCTGAACACAGGAGTTGTCCTATTACAGGTGAGCCAGGGCAGCTCCGTGTAATCAAGGGCTGCAGAATCAGTCCCTTCTTTACCATCTCGCTGGGTTTCATTGCCCATATTTCATCAGGTCCAGACAGGAGGGAGATGGGGCTGCTTCTTTCTAATGCTCCCTGTGTAGCAGGTACGGCAGGAAGGTTAGCAAAGGTAAACTGTGCTACATGGCTCAAAGCTGGTTTCATTTCCCAAGCTCAGTTGAACCTGCAGGGCAATGTGCTACAGAGAACATGTGCTGGAGGGCTGCATCATTCTCTAAGGACCCATTTTCAAATTATCTCAGCTCCCCTTTATTTAAGCACCTAAATAATCCCGGAGGGGAGATTTTCAAAGGCACAAAGGGCAGTTAGGTCCCTAAATACCTTTGAAAATCTGGCCCTCAACGCCTAGTGAAAGTGAACAGGAGTTGGGCAGTTAATTCCACTCTGAGCACTTGTGGTACCTTAGAGACTAACCAGTTTGTTTCAGCATAAGCTTTTGTGGGCTATAGCCCACTTCATCGGATGCACAGAATGAAGTGGGCTATAGCCCACGAAAGCTTATGCTGAAAAAATTGGTTAGTCTCTAAAGTGCCACAAGTCTTCCTCATTTTCTTTATGGATACAGACTAACACAGCTGCTGTTCTTAAACCTAATTCCATTCTGAGCCTCTGAAAATCTCCTCCACATCCAAAAACACCAGTTGAGACAAATTTGGCAGAATAGTGGAGTACCCCAGGTGCCGCTGAGCTCTTGTGAAAATCTACCTCATTAATCTGAGGCCTAAATGAGATCTCATCTCTTTCGAAAGCCTGGTCCAACGAGGCCTGAGCCAAAGGCCACTGACATCAGTGGAAAGATTCTTGTTGACCTCAGTGCGCTCTGGATCAGGCCCAGAGCCTCTCTGTCCAGAGGTTAGTGTGACGCCACTTTCCTAAAGACAGAAATGAAAAACCAACACCCAAGGTGCCTCCAGCTGTAGCAGAAACCAAATACATGGAGTCCGAGGAACAATAAATGACCCCCTGTCTGTTCGTAATTTACTTTAATTGAGGACTTCAAAGAGAAATAAATTTCATTAGCACATTCAGCATGAGAACCCAAGTCCTCTGCAGTTCATGCTCCATTCATTCACCTGGCTACGTGTCACACACAGCAGCTGAGGGAAAATCAAGTGTTTTAAATTAGTGGAAAATATTAATTTAAAGAGAAAAGAATGACAGAGTCCTGTGGCACCTTGTGGACTAACAGATGTCTTAGAGCATAAGCTTTCACGGGTGAATACCCACTTTGTCACAAAGATCTTTCACCCGTGAAAGCTTATGCTCTAAGACATCTGTTAGTCTACAAGGTGCCATAGGACTTTTTGTCACTTTTGCAGATCCAGAATAACACAGCTACCTCTCTGATAGAGAAAAGAATGATAGCCAAGGTTGTTTCTCAGCCAGAGGGGATAGGCTCTGGAAATAAGTCATTCATAATGAATGTCAGGTTGTAATAATACAATGTAATACAAGGGTAACACCTTTTAATTACTTATAGAAAGCAAAGTTGCACATTGCAGAAGCAAAAATTGACACCAGTGAATAGTCCAGTTCAGCTCTTCAGCTGGTGTCGATGAAGCTACTCCAGCTGAGGGTCTGGATTTATAATATTACCTTTTCTTATACTCTTACTCCTGAACGGCAGCTCTCACAGATGTTCCTCCTGCATTAAGCTGCACTGGCGGTGTACTGTAAAGCTTTGTCTAGATTAGGATTTAAGGACTTGTTTTAGATTGTATTAGCCAATTTAATGTAGCTCAATGAAATTAACACCTTATAAAACTACTGGAGACAAAACAAACTGCACAATATAGCACATGCTAAGTGAGTTAAGTGATAACCTAGGCTCCCTGCTGGGCCCAGAGTAGTGGGAAATTGCTTGGTAGGGTCAGAGGAATGGCCCTACAGCACACTGGCCTGAGGTCATGTTGGGGAGGAAGCACAACTGGATGCCCTTGTGCTCTGGCTCTTCTCAGACGTTGGAACAGCCCTTCGGGGCCATTGCGGTTGAATGTCAATTGGGGCAGCCTTCGGGACTGCTCAGGGTTATGCCACATACCAGATCCATCTCTGGCTCAGAAATTGCTGTAATACTAGTAGGCAAAGTCTTCCACAGGGAGACGTGTATGAAATGTACTTGGATTGTTGGGACTTGTCCCTTGGAGTTGGATCATCTCAGGCCTGAGACAGGCACAGATTAATCCGCTCGGCAGGATACGGAACTGCCAATCAAAGCAGACTTCTGCTAAAGCGAGCCATGAAATTTGTAATAAATCTGCTAAATGAAAATTAATTGGTGTTATATCGAGAGGTGCTGAAACAGCCGGCATTAATTCAAATCATTTCCTTTCTCAAACACCAAGGACAAATTAAGGTTCATGTCATTATTATGCAGTGAAATACGTTGGCTTCAGACAGTCCCTAGCAGACATTCCATTTGAATATCCTCCTCAGCATTCAAGGAGGAGTTTTACCACTTACTTCAATGGGAGCAGAAAAATGCCCAAGTAGACCATGCTACATAGCACCCCTGCACCACACTGATTAATAAATCACCTGGGCAGATCCTACATTTACACTCTGGATCCCCCTGAACCCATTTGTAATATAACTGAATCTTCCCCAATTCTCTGTATGGTCCTATAAAAGCACAACATGCCTTGTGCATGCCTGGAGTTATATTCCCTGGCTGTATCAGAGGATGGTCTTAGTTTCTGTGAAATCCTAAAGTAGTTAGGGTGGGATTTTCATTGGTGTAATTCTGCTCCTATTGAAGTCAAGGGGGGTTTTACGGCTGATGTCAATGGGAGGAGAGTTAGGCCCATGAAAATTCCACCCACAGAGACCTAGAGATTTTTGGAACATTCTTCAGAAATTCCATGGCACAAATCAAGAGAATTCAGGCCATTCTTTGATATTCAAATCAAGGATCTGGATAGCTCCCCATTCCAAGCAAGAGAACACTGTCCTGACTTCCCATAGTCCACGGGAATAAGCAGCAATGTGATCTTAAAATAAAAAGTAATTGATTTTCACCTTTAGGACCAGATCCTCCACTGGTGGAAATCGGCACACCTCTTCACGTCAGATACCCACCAATGTACACCAGCTGATGATCTGGCCCGTAGACTTCCCCTGCTAATGAGTGAAGGGTGGGTAAGTATCAACAAACTGATGCTTGAACTTTTGGGGTTTTGTCGGGTTTTCTTGAGATCATTTGCAGTGTATTGAGCAGCTACAAATACCCCTTAAACCCAGTGCGTAAAACTCTAAAAAGCACCATAGTGACTGAGGCTGTGTACGCTACAGACCTTACAATAGTATGGCTGCACTGCTGTAAGGCTTCTCAGTGTAGACGCTCTATGCTGACGGGAGAAAGCTCTCCCCAACCCAACGAGCAGCATTAGCTATGTCAGCTGGAGAGCATCTCCTGCCGAAGGAGGGCTGTCCACACCAACACTAGTGTTGGGGAAATGTATGTTGGTCAGGTGGGTGTTTTTTCACACCCCTGACTGACAAAAGTTTTACCAACAGAAGCTCTAGTCTAGACAAAGCCTTAGGAGTAAAATTCCTATTTTCAGAAGCGACTCAGGCACTCAGTAGTCAAAGGGCTGGTCTACACTGAAAACAAACATCGGCATAGCTGTGTGTCTCAGGGCTGTGAAGTGCACCCCCCTTACGCTGATCTAACCCTTACCTACCTACCACCGCTCAGGGAGATGGATTAATTTCAGCGCTGGGAGACCACTGCCCATTGTTGCAGTGAGTGTCTACACTGAAGCGCTACAATGCACATCTGTAGTGGATTTAGTGCAGACATAGCCTGGCTCATTCAAAGCCAATGGAACTCAGACTCCTAAGTCAGGCTGGTTGAAAAGCTTCCACCAAAACTGTTTTTGGTGGAAAACCGGGGCTTTGACTGAATGAAATTATTCACAAACAGTGATGGTTTTTCTCAGAAAACAGATTTCTTTGTCAAAAAGCAGAATACCCCCAGACGGAAAGAATTTGATTCTGGCGTGCTGCTCAGGGCAGTTGTACTGAGCTTACTGATAAGTAGCATACTTGGTGGTAGCACATATCATTCTTCGTGTATTACAAAGGGATTAAACCCCATTGTTCTACAGAGGAAATGATCTGCATCAGCCAAGTAGAAAGTCTGGCTTAGAACAGAGGCAAAGCACTGACACATGAGCGCATGGGTGGGAGTTAATCCCTTCGCTATGTCTGTAAAATAACGTGCTCCAGCCCCAATCTCCCTCTCTTTATTCTTTGGGGAAAGACGGAATTGGTGTGAAAGTTACAAATAAATCTGCTCACTAGTTTTGAAGTTAGGCACCAGTGAAAATAACTCCCCTTCGAAATGCAGCCTTGCACACTCACCTTTCCTTGGCTCCCTCTCACTAATCAATGGCTGGATTATGGGGCTTCACATGTTAGGTCCATGCAGCTCTAGGTGAAATCTCAGCTGTAGGCTCGTTTAATTAAAAAAGAAACTGAATTCATAAGAGTTACTGACGTTCTTCACCAAAGCTGCTTCGGTTTGCAACAAGAGAAGCTAAAAAAAACCAACTTTCTTCCTTGAGCAACCAGTTTACGGACAGTCCTCCGAGCAGATCTATCTATCCCCAAACACACCCATCTGTCCGTCACCATACACGTCTCCAGCTGTCTGTCTCTGTCTCTCATTCGTCAGTCTATCCCCATGTCCACCTCTCTCTCTCTCTCGGTTCTTACATTGGTGCCCATCACTGTAGTATCTAAGCATCTAGCAGTATCTACGCACAGGCAACTGCCATTAGCGGGGCTGGCCAAGGGAGCCTTATGGAATCTAGCGTGGAGGGGAGACCCTGGGAGAGTCGACTCTCCTCCTGCCCCATTGCACCCGCCCACCAGGACCCTGGCCCTGCTGGGAGACCTCATTAGGCCCAGAGGGACAGTCAGGGTTTGGAGGGAATGGGCCACGGGCAGGAGTGGAAGGTCTGAAGGCTCAGCCAGGGCCATGGACACTGTTCCCTATCCCCGAGCTCTGTGGGGAACCTGGCAGGGAGTGAATACTGCCTGAGAGAGCCAGAACTCTTCCTGAGAGAGACAGAACTCTGAGACCCGGAGCCCTTTTCTGGCTGAGGTGCTGGGGGCAGCTCTCTGGTAGGGTCGTTCCAAAGGTATTTTTCGAGAGGTGGGGAGACGATTTGCCCCAATGGACTCATGGTTAAGTGGACCCTGCAGAGGGAAATGCTGCCTAAGTGAAAACCCCTCCATCTTCTATAGAGCCTCCCCAAGCTTCAGCCTGGCTTGGGACATTTGCTGGAGCCGTTCCCCACAAGCAAATTAACAATCGGAAGAGAAAACAGGATTATTTCTCGACACATCTGGCCTAACACACCATGACTAGATTGGCCCTGCACTGCCTCTCACAGCAAAGATGCCATCTCCTCTTCACGCTGACTGTTTTATACTGCACGGTGCTTTGTTGCTTCATCTGACGTTTGGAACTATTCCTCATATTTACATGAAAGAACATTTCCCTTCCCAGTGAAAGATCACTTGCTGGCCCATCTCCTTGCAAGATTTTTTTTTTAATCTGCTGCTTCACTTCACTTTATTGCTAACTGTCATTTAAGGCCAATTTATGTATCGAGTCAAACTCCTGATTGCATTTAGTCTGCCGGTGACAGAATCAGTTTGTTCCGAGTAGAAAGGGTGACGCGTTGTTTGTCAATCCCGTCCTGGCCCATGGAATGCTGTTCAGTCTGGTGGGCATTTTGAAAGCGTTAGGACTTGGGTGCTTCCTGCTTACGCCATTAGGTAATTAGTGAAATTCAGTATTCTTTTGCTGATTGCTGGGACTGTACATGAGTGCAGCGCTGAAGGAACAAATCAATCATCAAAACAGAGCTGAAGCAAATGTAGACGAATAAAAGGTGTGATCACCCTCCCCCTGTGTGATTAATGAGGGGGTAGGGCTGACCTAGGAGAGAAGGCCTCAAAAGTCAGTGGCTAAGCAAGGAAGGGGTGCTAGTGAACAGGGGAGCTTGTCAGCGGGAGCCATAATATAGTCACTATGATTAGGAAAGGCTGCATTGCCAGTGCCAACATTGCTCCTGTCTCCTCCACCTGTATCCAGCCAGAGAACCTGACCATGGATGCCTCTGCCCAGAACTCACGTTAGCAGACTTTGGGTTTGTTAACCAAGGGTTTGAGCATCTCCACTCATTTGTAACCCCGGGTTAGGAATTGTTGAACCCTGGATCCCAGCCTGCGGCTCCAGCGTCTACACTGCATCATGTGGAGCTGTATCCCAGATTTCCTAGCGCCACCTCAAAATCAGGCCCCGGTAAGTTGGGCACCTGAAAAGGAGGTAACCCAAACACTGAACATCCTGACTCACTTTTGCCATTTTCACTCATTCTTTGTAAGCATAAAAAGAATGATAAAGTTCAGACCAAGATGGAGCAGGCCTGGGGAACACGCGCCTGTTGATTCTCTGAATCCTTCTGCATGAATAATGCCAAACAAGGACCATCGGCAGCGCCTGAGTGCATAGAATCAGTGAGGCCTAGAGCTGGAGGGGACCTCGAGAAGTCATGTGCAGCCCCCTGCACTGAGTCAGGACCAACTAAACCCCCAGACCATCCCTGACAGGGGTTTGTCCAACCTGTTCTTAAACACCTCCAGTGAGGGGGATTCCACAGCCTCCCCTGGAAGCCTCTTCCAGAGCTTAACTGCTCTAAAGAGTTATAAAGTTTTTCCTAATATCTCTCCTAAATCTCTCTTTGTGCAAATTAAGCCCATTACATCTTGTCCTACCTTCAGCGGCCATGGAGAACAACTGACCCCTGTCCTTTTTAGAACAGCTCTTCACATGCTGGAAGGTTGTTATCAGGTCTCTCCTCTGGCTTCTTTGCCTCAAGGCTAAAATATGTTTTTTTACCTTTCCTCACAGCTCAGGTTTTCTAAACCTTTGATCATTTTTTGTTGCTCTCCTCTGGACTCTCTCCACTTTGTCCTCATCTTCCCTACAGTGCGGCACCCAGAGCTGGACGCAGTGCTCCAGATGAGGCCCCAGCAATGACCGCCCATGTTTTACATCACATGTGACACCCCTGTTCATGAGGACATGATTCGAGCTGCAGCAGGAAGACAGGTTACATCACTCGGTATCGGAAATGTAGCAAGAAATCCAATTCAATTAGCCCGTTTGTAGGAGAAACCTACATCCTGGTGTCTTTTATTTGACTAATTCAGGGAGCGCCTGGCACCAATGCATGTAACCCCTAGAAACAGGTGGGACTACATTTGCAGACAGGGTTTGTAAACAGGGGCTGTCTGCAAAATGTCACACTGATGGCATTCAGAAAAAATGTGAATGTTTTCAGGGCCAACAGGTAGCACCACCGCCCCCAGGATCATGAGGTTGGCTTACAGATCATGAGATTTTAAAGAATTATAAATAAAAACTTTTCTTTGCTTTCTAGATTCTGAACCTTCAGGGGGCCACGTTTTCAAGCTTTTTTCCCCAGTCAAAAGGGCTAAAAACATTCTGATTTAAAAAAAACCTAGAGAGCTGAGATTCTCACAGAAACACCTGACTCCAGCAGCTGGAGCTTTAAGGAAAACACCAAATATCACCAGACTCACAATAAAATCCTGGGAGCTGTCAACAGCATTGCATGGTTCCTTTCCAGGATGTAATGGCCACATATAGGTGGCTGAGCCAGGATCAAAAGCAGGGGTCAGGACTGCTTACCAAGCCAGATCAGGAGATGGGTACCGAGATCAAGTCGGGACAGTGCTGAAGGAAGAAGTCAAGAGTAAGATAGGGCAAAAGACAAGGTCTGTAGCTATAGCAAGCCAGAGCCTGCATTGCTGCTTAGACAGCTCCCTGGACCAACCTCCTGGTTTAAATAGCTTGGGTGGACCAATCAGGTGGCTGCAGGGTTCTGTCACTCTGGCTCTTTGGGACAATACTGCCTATGGGGCTAAGTCTCTGGTAACTGGGGGTGTTACTACACCCACATCCCTAGTGGTGATGTGGCAACATTGGTAGCCCAGAACTGTGCAACTCTCAGATCTAGACCCCGGGATCCGTTCTGGAAAGACCTGGGTGCTCCTGTGGGGTCTCTAGAAGGAGCACGTGATAAACACCCAAGGTGCAGACCCAGACAGCTGCGAGCGGAGGAGAAAAGGGAGCTATGGAACAAGCAAACAAACCAGTTTCTGGTTTAGGTGACCTCCAGAAATCAGGTCTGGGTTGTTTTGCTCTGATGAGGTGCTGGGGCTGACTTGGCAGGCGGCGTGAGTCTTTAGCAGGTGCTCACTCAGGGGCAGGAGGCACCTCCGGAGTCTTTGTAGGACTGAAGTGGTGACTGTGTGTGACGGGTTGGATCAAAGAAAACCCCTTGGGAACTCCCAACTGAAGTGCTGAGACGACCTCCGCTTTCCCCGGCAGCGTGGGACTTCAGAGCCTTGCCTTGTCTGAGCCAGACACACCAGCCTGCTACAAGCACACACCTCGGTCTGAACTACGTCCCCCGTGAGCTGCAGGCTTAACTGAAAACAGCTTAAGAAGTGCTCCTGTCTCCAAACACGCAGCTCCCAATGGGGTCCACACCCTGAATAAATCCATTTCACCCTGTACAAAGCTTACACAGGGGAAACTCATAAATCGCTCGCCCTCTATAGAAGGGGTCTTCAAACTTTTCCCCCTGAGGCCCCTTTCCGCGGAGGGAAAGTCTGGTGCCCCTGGAGGGTATGTCTGCCGAAATGCCGCCACAGAAAGTTGAAGCTTCCGCTTTCCACTGCGGCATTTCGGCGGGACTAAAACAGCCCGCCTGGGAGTTCGGCGGTCTCCTGTGGGGGCTTGGCAGCGTTGGCAGGTCTCGCGCACCCCCTGGGGTGGGCTCATGCATCCTCGGGGTGCGTGCACCCCAGTTTGAAGACCACTGCTCTATAGCACTGATAGAGAGATATGCACAGCTGTTTGTGCCCCCCTCACCGGTATTAATACATACTCTGGGTTAATTAATGAGTAAAAACTGATTTTATTAAATACAAAGAGTAGGACTGAAGTGGTTCCACAGGTCTTGGTTAATCTCCAGCAGAGGATTTTCACCCCTTCCTGTGGATCTGGCTCCTCTCTAAAATCCACTGTTCTTTCTCTAGCACTCCCCCAGCCCAGCGGAGGTTCTCAAAGCTGCCGGTTGTGCATCCGGCTCCGTTAGGTGCCTTTGACACTTCCGCTCTAATGCCTCATGCTCCAGGCACCAGCGCAAGGAGCTGGGTTCAATCTTTATCACCCCACATGCCCCGAAGGAGCAGTGAAGAGTACAGGCCATGGTGCCTGTCCCCTTTCCAAAGAGACCCTGGATTGGTGATTTTCTAGGGGCCAGAGCCTGGACTGGGTTCTGGGAAGCAGCAGTGCGAGCGCACGTGCTCCGAGCTGCATGCGAGGGTGGGAAATGTCTCTGTGACAGATGCTGCAAGTGATTTGACTAGAATGCAAAATGCCTGGCAGGCTGGAGCCAAACCTTGGCTCAGAGGACCGGGCCATTATCCCATTAGTCAGCACGGACGCCCCTGGTTGTGAACTGAAACGGCTCACTGCATTACACTGGGCTGGAGCGCGGCCAAACATTTGGGACGTGTAAAACCAAAGCAGGCTCTACTCTCTTCCCAAGGGCTCCCTGTCACATCTAGCCACCCTCAAAACAGAGAGAGGAGACAGCAGAGCTGCAGCCAGTTCCCATCGGCCAAGTCCTTCCAAGCTCACAGGCTCCCTTCCAATGGCTCGGCGTCAGTGGCTCATTAGGCCAATTTCCCACACCACTGTCCACAATCACAGAGCACAAGCTCTATCCAGGGCACGGAGCTGAAAGGAGGGACTCCTCCTTCCAAACCTGGAGCCAGCTTGTGCTATTGTCTGGTTGCACTATTTCCTTGTACTCCTCCAGCTGTCTGTCTGTGGCCACCTGGTGACTTGCCTTACGCTTTGATTGTAACCACTTTGGGGCAGGGACCATCTGTTGGTTCTGTTTGTACAGCGCCTAGTACAATGTCCAGTTCCCAGGGAGCTATTGCTAGGAAAGGCTGTGTGTCTGCAGAGGAGCTCTGTTGTGGAAGAGGGAGCAGACTGGACACGGGAAGGCTGCATTCCCAGAAGGCTCTGGGTGTTGTCTCCTGTGACATTTGCATAGAAACAATGATTTGTAAAATACAAGCTCCCATTGCTTTAGACCACAATGACACTGTCCCTGTCTCTGGACTGTAGCACCAAGGCACAATCTACATGGCAATCAGAGGTGGGACTGGAGCACGTGTAGACATACACTGCAAGGACTCCTTGTTGTTTTTGCTGATACAGATTAACCCGGCTACTCCTCTGCAACTTGGCATAATTAAATGAGTATATAAGATGCTTAGCTACAATTGTATTTTAATTAAATATTTTTAAAAGGTAGGAACGGATTTTTTTAAAAAACATCTGGGGTGGATTTTCTGAAGTGCCTAATGGATTTTGAAGAACAAATCTCACCGAAAACCTCCCTTGGGCACTTTTGAACGTCTCTTCCTATATTCTAAGACAAGAGCCAATGATGTTGCCATTCTCCCTTCCCTTGGTCAAGGGAAGATCCTCTTTAATCCAACAAGATAACCAGGCAAGAATTAGAATCCTGGCGCTGTAACCTCATCAAATTACACAGTCCTTGTAATTGTGCTAATTATTTCTAATTGCTGTACTTATTATTGCTGAGATCTTATTAGCATGGTTGAAAATTCATTTAAAGCAGAAAGTCTCATAACATTCAACTATACTCAGCCATTATGGAGACATTCATGCTTGTGGGGGTGAGTGGTAACATTTTACACACAGTTTATATAGGTGTAAATCACTATATGAGGCAGGGCAGGATGAGACCTCATGCATACGGACCAGGGCTACTGTGTACTAAGATGATTTAAGTGTTAGGGTAGATGGGGTAACACGGTTTTCAGCATCAGTATGGAAAGGCAGTGTCGGCACTAGCCTTTTAACTCAAACCATTTTCTACTGTGACTACAACCAGTGCAGCAGGTGATAATGTCTGAGCAGCTGCAGAATCAAGAAGGGCTTCTTAGAATTCTGCATGCGTATACAATTGCAAGAAATTAAAAGACAGAAGGTGACCCCGCACCCACTGGAAAATGCCTCCTTGTTTTTTTATCATGGGGGAGAACACCATTATTTGGAAAAGGTAAGAGACGCTGACATCTTCCCTTCCCTAGGACAGGAAGGAGTGGCAACGCAAGAAGCAGCAGAAAGGCAAGCAGAGAAGCTACAGTTTTCACAACAGCATCTGGAGGAAAAGGAGCACACACAATACCTGGATACCTGGCATCAAGCCTTATGAGGCTGCAGGTCTTTGAATCTCCCAGAAAGCAGAGCACGGCTGTCTGTGAGGGGCAATGAAGCTGGTTGCCGACAGATAGATTAATTGATTCAAAGGCAACAAGGGACCATGGCGGTCATCTAGTCCGACTTGCAGAACACAGGCCAGAGAATGGCCCTGAATTAATTCCTGTTGAAGCTAGAGTCTGTCTTTAAGAGAAACACCCAAGGGCATTTGGCATCTTTGAAAATCGGGCCACTTATCTATTTAGGCTGGGATTCCCAATGGAAGTGAGAAACCAAACTGGTTGGCCCCCTTTGAGTTCCCAGTCTTGTATTCTGGTCTTACCAGCCCTAGACAGTGGTCTCCCTACACAAACAGTCAAACCTTCTTCCTCACACAAAACAATCCTGGTGCTGCTGAGCTCAATGAGGGCTCCTGGAATCTTTTGTAGGCCACCCATTGGGAGCTGCTGACACCCCATGCAACAAATGTAGAACGCATTTTCTTCATTCCCAGAATGGATTGGTTAGATGCTTAATGGTCTTGCATCTTCTTCCTGCTAAAGGAAGGGCCTGTCCAAAGCCAGGTGAGTTCAATGGGAGTCTTTTCATTGACTTCCATGGCCACTGGATTATGGCCAGGCTGAGTTTGGCATTTACACTGTGTATTTTATGACGATGACTAAACCCTTTTATGATTCCTGTATTTCAGTGGTTCATGCAGCCGTACTTGCTATGCTGCTTGGCAGATAAAGAGAGGAGCTCTAAAATAAGAACATGATGAATTAATTAGATAACGTCAAGCACCCTAAAGATGAAAAAGGCTATAAAATATTAAATATAATCCCGATTATAGTAATTATTAAAACTGTAAAAAAACATTCTGTGGGGTTTTTCTCTTGTTTGTTCCACACATAAATGATTCTGCCAGTACTGAGGGAATCTTTCACCTCACAAACTCCTTTGTTTTAGGCTCAGATTTGGACTGGATTCCTGTGTGGGTGCCAATATGAAACAATGCTGAGATTAATTCCAACAAAAATATTTAAAAAACAAACAAACATATGACATTTATACCAGATCCAAATATGATGGATGGCGCTAATGCCCATTGTACCTACTGCATATAATTTTCAGATCAGATTTTTAAATACCTTTGCATCACATTTTTCTTTGCCCTTCATACAAAATATTGCTTATGATGACAACTTTATTGTTGCTCAAATGATTCCTTTACTGACTTTCAGATCATAATAACCTTGTTCTCCTCTTGAGTTGTACTTACTATGCTTTTCTCCCTATGATAATCATATTCATTATTTCTCTCTCTTAAATTTTTTTCCCATAGTGATGTCTCCTTGACTGCAAGAGACAAATTAATTAAACTATGGGTCGTCTCTTGGTGTTTGAAGCCTACGATGTGTGAAATACTGAGAATTATTAAAGAACAAGTTTGGCTGGTTTATAATGTCTTTGAAAACCTAGATGGAAATTAAACCATGGATGTTTTCTTTTCACCCAGTATTTATACAATCTTTATGAACATTGCCTCCTTTCCAAGGACTCCTCATTATTTTTGCTGATACAGACTAACCTGGCTACCACTCCGAAACCTGCATAGGTCCTGTTTTTCATTGTTAGAATCAGTACTGTAAATGGTACAACTAACCCTGGAGGCGTGCTGGCCTTGCAGCTAGCTGGATTATATTCTTTGTGTATATATTTTGTTAGCACCATAAAAAAGTCAGATTTGTCAGCCATACCCTCCACCGGTGTAAATCAGCAGTGTTCCTTATAGCAGTTCAGCATCCACCAGCTGAGGATTGGGCTCTGCGTCATTGAATAATGAGGCTATTTCTTTTCTTTGTTCAGAGCTTGTTTCCTTTGTGTTTTGTTGTGCATTTTATCAATATATGGTTAAAATGCGCACGCTTCCCTTGGCCCTTCTAGGAAGTAGTTTTGGGCGGTTTTCACTCCTACACCCACATATGAGCTGCACTGATATTTGCAGAAAGAAAATAACACACAGAGGCGACATCTCTTTACAGACAGGCAATTACACATTGAACCACACTCTAGAGCTTTGGGAAGCAACCTAAATCTACCCTATGCAAGTTGGAAGAGACATTGGCCTTGTGCATAAACAGCAAGGAGGAGACATTATGTGCAGCAAGTTGTGGGACTCTCCGTTCACACATTGGAGTATGAAAGATGACCGTCTCAAGAGATGTCCGGTGTCTGGAGAGGTCTGGAAAAAAGGTGTAAATTTTAAATGTTGATAATAATTATTCAATGGAACAATTTATCAATTTATCAAGGTGGATTCTTCATCACTGACAATTTTCTAATCAAGACTGGATGTTTTCTAAAAGCTCTGCTCTAGGAATTGCTCTGGGGCCGTTCTCTGGCCTGTGTTATACAGGAGATCAGACCAGATGATCACAACGGTCCTATCTGGCCTTGGAATCTAGGACTCTAGCTAAATCAAAGGTAGGTAAAGTAACAATTGCTATGACTTCATGGGAGGTAGCATGGGCTCTGCCCACTCAGGACCCTGGGCTGCCACACTGCCACTGTAGCATCATTATGATCATTACTCGAGCAAGCTTTGATCTAGTGAAAGCTGGGGTGGGTTGATAACAGCACCGACATATCCTGTGTGCATCGCACCCAGATCAACGGGGCCCTGATCTCGTGTGAGGCTCACCCGGGGCACCTCCTTGTGGCTCTTCTGGGGATTAGCTCCAACCAGTCAGGCACACCCATCTTTGGTTGCTCACTCTGGGGCCTCTCCCTCTGGACTTTGGTTACGCCTTCTTGGTGACTCGGCCCTCCAGCCCACTCATTCAAGACCTCCCCTTGTGGGGTATCAAAGCCAGACTCCAGGTTCCAGCCCAGGGCCCTTCTGCCCAGCAGCCACAATCCGCTCCAGCTCCAACCGTGGGGCTGTTTCTCTGGGCTCTTCCCTGTCTTCTGGCCCACCTCTGGGTTACTCCGGGAGCTGCCTCTGCTCCCTGTGTCTGTTCCACCCCTGCTCTGGTGATCCCAGGTCCAACCCCGTGGTCTCTTACCTCCTCACTAGGGAGTGACTACAGAGGTCCTCCCCTCTGCTACCCCTTCATGTTCTCTACTTCCTGGCTTTATTCCAGCTCAGCCTTCATCAACCACTCACCCTTATTAGCCCTGCCTCTCCTCCAGATGCAGGCTACATGGTTAATTGGCCCTCTCTCGTCACTGTAAAACCACAGGAATCCCTCATCTTAACCTATCGCCTTGGAGGCTTGGGGGAGGGGCTATTTTTGTATTTTGTGCCGTTGCCCCATTCCTGACCTGAACCAATTGCAGGCTGATTTGCTGCAGAGCACTCAGCCGACGCACTCCTGGATACAGGGAGGCGTGTATTAAATGCTTAGCAACTGCGATGTGATATTTTCTGACTGCGCTTCCCTGCAACTGCAATTCCCAGCTGCTCTAGCCTGAACTGAGAGCAGGGATCCCATCTCTACTGTGCTCCCAATGCCACCCACCTCCCCGCAGGGCCCAGGCAGCACGGAGGAGGAAACCGCTTGAAATAAATGCAGAGGAAGAAGAGCTGGACCTGGAGGGAGGAGTTTGGGACAAAGAGCTGGGAGGAGACTGGGCCTGGTTGCTGGCGGGGAACTAGTCTGGGACTGCACATTGGAGGTGGAGAGTGGTGAGACTGGGAGCTGGAAGGATGCAGAGGAAACTGGGATTGGCTGGGGGACTGGGAGCAAGTGATGGTCGGGGGAGACTGAGACTAAGATGGACTGGGGCCCAGTGAGGCAGGGAGGAGGAGGAGGAGGTGAGTGGGAGGGGAAACGGACCTGATGAAGAGCCAGGGTGCGGGGAGAGAACTGGGATTGGCTGAGCAGAGAGACTGTGGAAAATATCATATGCAATCCGGTGATTAAGGACTGTATCACCATTCACAGGCACAAGGGGGCTGTATTAAGGATACACAGGCACCCTTAACCCTGGCATTTCCTAACTTTTGGGAGATTGACTTTGCCACCTTAACAAGGTGCTTTTACTGTTAGTGTTTTGTGTGTGTTACATTATGAATTATGTCTTGGGGGTTCACATGCAGTCGGTAGCTGGGGCCCCAACCTCAGCTTTTGCCTCTTAGTGCTAATGTCATACAAAGAAATGATAATGTCACACAAGCAATGAATAAAAACCTCAGCCTATTAAAATGATTCCCTTCTCCAGCTAAGTGCTTATTTGGCCCCCACCTCTTGAGTTGGAAAGTCTCCTAAAAACCATGTTTTGACATTAGCTCAGAAAAATGTCTAACCTTTGAGATTCTAGAAGGATGTTTAATCAACTAAAGGAACCGAATTGAAAAGTAGGTCAGTTGTCATAACGGCAATGAGAGAAGCAGCTTAGAGGCACCTTGAGCTAATCATGGTCTTATTGAACTGAGCCCCAATGGTATTAGACATGCAAGATACAAGTCTATTGTTGTGGACTCTATTCCAGTCCCTAACTTTGTTGAATATGGGGATTAGTTAGGGCTGATGACCGCGTTATTTTCTCAGTGTTACGGCACATCATCTAGTAAGTCACACTTAGGCTTGGAAGGTTTAGATTTTTATCGGTAGAGGTTGGTAAACAGACTTCACCGCACACATCCAAACCGATGAAAAGATATTTCCATTAATAATAACCAAGATGTACAGACATGCAAAGTAAGAAAAGTGCACTTGAGAAATTTATTATATTTTAGGGATATTTACTTTGTGTATTTTGACACATGATGTGGATAATTTGGGTTTAAACGATTATAAAGCTTTAATAGTTAGAATCTCAATGTTGACTGTTATTAAATAATTATTGTTTGACTTCCCCATAATTTCTCACAACTGTGAAAACTGAAGTTGATAAAAATTGGGGAGAAAATGCTTAAAAATGATATTTTTGCAAAACTGTGAACATTTAAAATTGACATAATTCTTAAAAAGTGCTAAAAATAAACATAAAAAACAAATTCTGCCAAACCCAGCCTTACTAGGGAGATGTGTTATTGCATTTAAACCATTTTAAAGACAATGATCAAATTATATTGATATAATAAAAGGATTTGGTCCTTCTGTATGCTCATTAAACAGGAAGTAACTGATTTACTTCATTTGTTTTCACTAAGTAATTGATTTACTTAGTATTTTCAATTAGAGTAATTCAGTTTAGTAAACATAATGCTATGTAATTAATTTACCTGGTATTTTACTGCTAGAAATTACCATGAATGCCTGCAAATTATTTACAGAAAAGGCAAATTCTTTCATCACTCGTAGGATTCTTTTAACATAATTATTTATAGCAATGCTTTTGGTAGTGTGCCATTGCTGCTCTAGCTGATTTGCAATGCAAAGGACAAGCAAGTGAAGGTTGCTGACTTCAAATGAACAATACCCCATTTTGTTTTGCCCCTAAATCTAATATCCTCGAGTTAAATGCTCACTCTGAAGTGGTGTGGAAGACCATATCTGAACCACTTGTGATCACATCATAGGTTATCTGTTTTAGAACTTATTTGGAGAACCCTTTGACTTCTGGGCTGCAGAGTGGTGGATCATCATCATGGCAAATCCCAAAGGGCATAGCCTCCTGGCTAACTGAGTGCCACCTGGACAGATCTCTAGCTGGGTCCTTAGCATGTTCTGGCTGGATATTCAGTTTATGTCCATCCCTGGTGCTCTTCTCACACCACCAAAACTTCTGGCACCCACGCGATTGCCAGCCATGTAGCTACATTCCTTGGGACACATGCGTTGGAGTTCACTGGGTTTCCATCGTACCAATATATATCTGTCCCAAGAAAGCTGCAAAACGAAACCATGCTGATGGAGGCGATTGCTGGGGTGGGCTTTGAATAGCTTCAGTTCTGATCTTGTCCCACCACTGAATACAGAGGAGTATTGACTTTTAAAGCTCTTATTCCAAGAAGTACCATGAACTGTATTAGTTCTTTGAGACCGTGATGTGGCAACGCACTGAAGCGTATGCTCAAGCTCCACTGACTTCAATAAGACCCAAACCCATGTTTAAAGTCAAGCACACGCTGAGATGCTTTGCTGAAGCAGGGATCTCTACTCACGAATCCACTGCCAACTAATGCCCTGACCCTGCAAACCTCAGTAACTTTACATATGCAAGCAGTCCCACTGAATTCACTGGGCTCACCACACGTGGCCGAGCTACTTGCACAAGTGTTCTGCTCTGCACTGTTAGTGCCCTTCCAGAATGTGAAAGTTTAAATCCCCGAATTCCAAGCAAGAGCTGCAGAGGAAAGGCCCCTTTAAATACCCAAAGCATCGCCATCTGTTTTAGCAGGGCGTGCCGAAAATTACTGTGAAGCACTAAAGCTGAGCAAAAATTTTCAGCAAAGCTTTCCCGTGAAAAATAGGAATCGCAATGCTTTAAAAATGATTATTTCATTATGGTAGCACCTCGGAGCCCCAGTCCTGGGCCAGGTCCCCATGGGGCAAGGCACTATACAAACAGAACAAGAAGACAGTCCTTGCCCCAAAAGAGCTTGTTACAGTCTAAGACCTGGTCTGCATTGCACTAAAAACTTAGGTCAACAAAGCAACCATGCTCAGGGGTTTGAACGATCCACCCTCTGAGTGCCACAGCGATGCTGACCTAAGCCCCAGTGTAGACACTGCTAGGTTGATGGAACATCGCTCATGGAGGTGATGTTCCTACAGCAACGGAAAAGCCCCTTCCATCGCCAAGGGCTGCATCTAAACTGCAGTGTTATGCCAACAAGGGTGCTGCCCCGTAATGATGCCACTACAGTCCTTGTAGCATGGGCTTGGCCTGAGTAAACACTTCCTTCCCCCACTTGGTCTAGACTGGAAGCGCTCTACTCTGCGTCTGTGCAGTGCCCGGCACAAAAGGGCCCTGATCTTGCTCTGTGCCCCCACCGTCATGCACTGCTGATAAACCGCATGCAGTCAATTGCTTGACCACATTTTGGTTCGTTATGAAATATAATGAAGAAACCAAATAAGCAATGTGGTCCAAGTACACTGGTGAACGCCAAGAAGAATGTACAGTACAGGGGAAAGGGTCAGCAGGATCCCAGTCTCTGGGAAGCAGCTTGTGCAGCACTGTTACATTCCCCGTACACAGAAGACGTACGCCCCCGTTACATGCTTGGTAAGCGACACGGCTCTTTACACATCACTAAAATCCAACCCATTTGCTTGTCCCAGTCCCCCAGCTTGTTGTGCTGTTCCTTCCTTATCTTCGTTTTGGACACTAGCATTCCAGGTGCTGGTCCGTGAAGGTCCTTCCCTAACTTGTACTAAGACAAGGAACTAACGTATCTGCTTATGCCAAATGCTGATTTCAGCAAATGCAAGGAGTTATGCGATACTTAGCATAAATGAACAGGATGATTGTATAGGCCAAATCACTGTGCTTCATGTTATTGGTGCTTAATGAGTCTTGACATAATATGGTTTGGATCATACATATTAATATCAGATTATATTATATGTATATTATGCTGGCCTGTGTATATTAGTCAACACATCACAGTGTGGCATTGTTCTTTTTGGCCTTTTAAATTCAAAGGCACTCTCTTACCCTGTGCTGAACCCTGTTAGGAAGCTAGTCTGTCACTGAGTCACCACAATAGACATTAAAGCAGGTGAGGGACTAGGGATGCTAGCTACTAAATGAGTCCAGTTGCCAATATAATTCAACCCAGCCCAATGCGAAACAACTATTTTTATGCTGCACTTTCTAGATCCACTAAGAATTGTTTTATTTAAGTGAATAAACTCTATGCGTATGCACTCTGAAGATCCCCCTCTCCATTTATTTATTACTCTGCTCCCCCAACCCCATCACAAATGCCTGAAACAACTGGGAAAGAGCCGCTGTGAAATGCTGATTCTTCACATAAAAATAAGTATCTGCTCTTTCACATTAGGATGCTGCATTGGCACTATCAGAATTAACAGTGTAAAGTTCGGAAGCTGTCTCTCTTCTCCCACTAGTGCTAAGGCACTGCCTCAGTTTCCCTCCATGTAAAGTGGGGATAATAATACTTGGCTGCTTGCCACACAACTCATGGCCCGAGCGAGCGTGGGCAGAGACACCTAGAGTGGAGAGAGCCTGCCGCACCACACCCAGCCAGGAGAAGTGCTCAAGCAGGGAGCCACTCTTCCACACCCTGTAAAGAGGTGCCATCCTGCCCAAGGACAGTTCCCAGAAGCAAGTGGGGGAAGCTGGCTACTGGCTGTCAGTAACACTGCCAGCAGCAGCCAGCTGAAGCAATAGCATAAAGCCCAGCGGTGGTAAGAACACTCAGGTGATGAGGCTGGAAAAGATTCTCTGGGGCCCATCCCATGACGAGGGCTCCAGGGCGTTAGTTATTTGTATTGTCCCTGATAACAGGCTACACAGAGAGAGTGAACAACAAGAACTTTAATTGTCCATCTATCCTTAGAAAGGGAATCTGTTTTGGGTTTTTTTTTTTCCAAATCTCTATTTTCCAAAGTGCTTGTGGCAGCTGGACAAAATGCAAAAGACCAAATTTTGCAGAACGGTCTATTACCCATAGTAAGCTAGATATCCTGCAGCTAGCATTTCACACTAATTAAAGCAACCAGAAAGAAATGTCAGCTGAATTTGCATGTCCAGCGAGCCTGTAATTACCCTACAAGTGATTCCCGAAGTGAAATAAAATAAAAATCAAGTTAACCAATATACCACACGAAGAACAACATGTGGAAGGCTGTGTGAAGAAATCACTGTGAAATATCAATTTAATAAAAAAATGGGAGAGACTGGGTCTGTGCTTTGCTTCTATTTGTATCAGAATGGCAAACAATTTAATTTTGCAGCCAAGCCAGAACAGGCTGTGTTGCATCTCTCAGAGCCTGGCAAATTTCACAGCAGCAGTTGCAAGACACCGATTGCTTTGATTTTATGATGGGAATAAAGCTTTTAAATTATAGGCTGCAGTCAGAGCATTCAAAGGCAGTTATATTTGCCAGAAGGGCATGTGATAGTTTAATTTGCCAGTCAAATCAAAGTAGGCTTTGGAATAAAATTACCTGCTGCAGCAAAACACAATTTGATTTGATTTTAGGAGAGAAATGGCCTCTCTCCCTCATTCCTTGTTACAGCCGTACAATTGCCAGCCAAAGCAAATGAGTGCACGGAGAAATGTCTTCAGACAATCGCAGCTGCAACAGCATTTCGTAAACATTCATTTCTTGTGACACAGCCACATTGGCAGGCTCATTTGCCCACAGGAAAGTGATCAGAAGCATTTTTCCTGGACTTTTGCAGTGAAGTGATTAACATTCACCTGGATTCGGTGGTTAAATAAATGTTGCTGCCTTCATTGATTTCATTTTTACCATGTACAGGGGAAGGGTCTCTTTCCTCTTCTTGGCTATTTTAACACGTTTCCAGGTTGGGCATGGCCTGTCACTTGACAGGATTATGTTTATTGGAAGTCTGTTATTTGACCACTAGATGTCTCTATGTCCTGTTTTTGGTAAACAAAACATGAGGTGGGTGAGGTAACATCTTTTACTGGACCAGCTTTTGTTGGTGAGAGGCAAGAGCTTTCCAGCTACACAGAGCTCTTCTTCACTAATGTGGCATGGGTAATCGACTTCCTTGAGATGCAGATTCCAGCCACCTAGAGCTGTCTACTCCATGCATTAGGTTGGCACAGCTACATCTCTGTGGCTCCCAGGAGTGTGATGGGAAAGTGTTAGTGGGAATGTTCCTGGTCTACACTAGAAAATTAGGTCAGTTTAACGATGATTGTCAGGGGTGTGAAAAATCTACGGCATCCCCAACTAATGTTGTTAAGCCAAACTAGGTCACTGTGTAGAAAGTGCTGGGTCAACAGAAGAATTCTTCCATCAACTGAACTACCACTTCTCAGGAGAACCCCTCCCGTCAGCGTCAGTAGCGTCTACACCGAAGTGCTACTGAAGCAGAGCTGTGGCAGTGCAGCTGTCTCGCTGGAGTGTTTTCAGTGTAGACAGACTCAAAGTTTTCAGTGTAGGGACGCTAGATGCAGAGCAACAACAAACCACATTTTAGTTCACTCGCCTCTGTAGTCGCTCCAAATTCTGATATAGTTGTCAGTACAATCAACTTTAAAACTCAAAATCCCATCGGTTGTCAGAAGCAAATGGACTGTTAAGATTCCCTATGGCCACACCATTCTATACCCACAATTAGACTAATGAAAGACGAACAGCCCTAGGTCCCATTCCACTGAACATTCGGGAGGTGCACTAATGAAGCGCTGATCAGTCTCTGTACCACGACCTGCCTGCATTACCGTGTAATTCGCTTTACAGCAGAGGGGGGCTTTGGCATAACGTACACTCTCTAAGGTGGCATTGTTTTAAGACACTCAGACACAGAACAAGCCAACACATACAAGTGAGGGTACAAATACAGCAAATGGAACTAGAAACACCAGCCCTCATTCTCACATACACCGTGGCCCCTTTACTCCCACTCTAGTGTACTTCCCTGTTCAGATACTTTTAAACTAGCAGGGCTAGTAAATTAGAATCAAGCCACCGAGCAAGGAGCCCAATCAGCTATTTCATTAAGGTCTGCACTGAAGCATTGCCGCAAGCCCTGAGCAAGGGGCAGGGCATAGTTGTCCTGCCCCTGGTGCAGAGCACAAAAGAGACAACTCTTGGTCCCCAGATCCCTTCTCATTCTTAAGAACAGAAATCTTCACCACCCCCATCCCTGGCACAGATTCCTCCCCTCTGCCAGTCAGGCTCTGCCCACTTCCTGCCCCTACCCTGCCACTCCCTGGATAGCTGTCAAAGCTGTAGCCCCATGGAAGCTGTTCTCCCCATACTGTGATAGATGTAGCCTGGCAGAGGAGCAAGGCAACGTAGCATGAAAGACACTGGTCACTGTGGAGGGGAGGAAAGTGTCCCCGTACCCCGCTGTGCTTATGTATGAAGTTAATGAGAATCTGGCCCAATATGTAAAGAAAAACTGCAGCCATTAATTATCACTGCACTGAAGTCAATACTCGGAAAAAAAATCAACAAACAATGGCCATATTCTGATCCTTTCAGTCAAGTTGAATGGTACTTTACTCCACAAGTGATCTCAATGAGACCACAAGAGGGAATGGGAAAGGGATACAGGAGATCGTCATCTTCAGGTAACTCCCTCAGATCAAGGTGTCTTGACTACAAGTTGTTGCCAACTAAACAGCAAATCTTAATGTTGTTATCTGCCCAGTGCCTACTGGCTACATGACCAAATAAGAAAAAACACCAGCGACATTTGAGACTAACCCACATCAACAGATACCCCAGGGAATACAGGGTTATAAAAGCTGAACTGCTCATTTACATGACCAGAGTGGTGTAAAGGGCCTAAGGAGAATCAAGGCCTCAATACTGAAAATGATTTCTTTTGTAGTTCATTTTATTATTTTACTGCTGATGGATGTTAGACTTAAGGAACAGTAATTACCAGGATTACTCTTCTTTGCTTTTTAGAAGACTAATGTTTCACTGACTCCTCTGCAGTCTTTTGTTACTTCCCCATCCCCAGGTGTCATCAGCTTTTCAAACAGAACTAGCAGTGCTACAGTTAACTTGTTTGCCAGTCCCTACCAGACATACCATCTGGTTCACCTATTTAGATGCGCACTAGCATTTATGATAATAAGCTAAATTCAGACCTGGTGTAAGCACATGTAATTCTGGCCAGGCAATATATGTTGTTGTATCTCCTCTGAAGCCAATGGTGTTATGCTAATGTCCACCAGATGAGGATCTGGCCCAGTGTATATAAACACATCGCAAGATTTCTTAATTGCAAAGAAAAGAAGCAAAAAGAAGGGCAGTTTTTATGTTTCATGATTGCAAATTGTCTGATGACTGTGGACAGGGATGAAATAGGGGTCTCCAATCTCTTTTTTCTTCCCAGGAAGAGGAGCAATAATTTAGTTGTAAACCTGAAGTCAGTTAGCATTTTCCTAAAAGCTTTCTGACCATAATGCAAGACAGGGTCTATTTCAAAACCTCCGAATGTCTCAAATAATACAGCTGTATGTCATATCCTGATGTCTGGAGAAATGAATGTAGCCATGAAAGGCTTCAAAAAATCAGTCAGGAAACCAAGGCTTTCTCCCTTTATGTTTTTAGAGGCAGCTCCCTTGAAGAGACCCAATCTCTCAGCCCTTCCTCCTGCTCCCAGTGAGAGTAATGGGGGGCTGGCAGGTTTGGGCCCTAAATTACTAGACTAGAGAGAGATCTCCCTCTGCAGAGCGGTCTATCATATCTGATTTACCAAATGCAAAGGTGGGGCATCCTCTAGCAGTGGTAACCTGGTTGAGAACATACCCTTGGGGTATGCAGAGGTCTGCCAGTGGGTACATCAGCTCATCTAGGTATTTTACAACAGGCTATGTAAAAAGCACTAGCAAAGTCAGTACGAACTAATATTTCACATAGACAATTACTTGCTTATACTGCTCTATATACTATATATTGAAATGTAAGGACAATATTTATATTCCATCTGATGTATTTTATAATGGTATGGTAAAAATGAGAAAGTGAGTCATTTTTCAGTAAGTGTGTGCTGTGTATTTTTATGCCTTCTGTATTTTTATGTCTGATTTTGTAAGGAAGTAGTTCTTAAATGAGGTGAAACTTGAGGGTACACAAGACCAGTCAGCCTCCTGAAAGGGGTACAGTCGTCTGGAAAGGCTGAGAGCCACTGTCCTATGGAAGGACTCGCTGCAGCTCCAGCGGGGAATGAAATGCTGCCTCCCAAACAAAGGCCTACTCATGCTGTATCGATCCTGAGCACTCCACAGCAATCCCTGTTCAGTGCAGCTCAGTCTCTGCTCTCGCCCTTCCCCCCGGCTGTCAGAACGAGACCAGAAGATGTTGCGGCTCATAAAAAAGACCAGCAATTTTCCGTCCTGCTTTTCATCTGAAAAGATGGGCAGCAAATGGCGCTTGATCGTCAGGCTCGATCTCCGTGACGGTGAACTGACTCTCCCATCCATGCCCAGCTCGACCACATCAGCCCCAGCCCCGGAGGTAGCTGCGTCCTGTCTTGGGGCTGGAATGACGTTATTAAGTAGACAAATGAGTTGAGCTCTGGAGGCAGCGCCTGAGAGAATGAAGCACTTTGCTGCCCCCGCAGAGAACTTCATTTCCGCTGCTCTTTCATCAAGTTATTAAGGGTTTCAGTTTAGATTTCGGAAGCCTTGCCCCTGCCCTCCCGTCTGCAGGGGAGCGCGGCTGGAAGAGGGGAGTTTCGTACTAGGTATGCATTTAACGGCTAGCTGGATGTAGCGAGGGGAATCACGCTTGCTTCGTATTGCGCACTGTGCCTTTCTGCTGATGTGATCACTATGAGCCAAATTCTTGGTTGGTAGAACTCCATTGAACTCAATGTCTGCAAGAAATTTGGCCCAGCTGGGTATGTATGTGTGCATATGTTGATAGTGGGCCTTGTAAGTGGAGGTAGGTAGGTAGGGCCAGGTTCTCCCATCAGCGCAGGTAACCCACCTCCCCGAAAAGGGGTGGCTAGGTGGATGGAAGAATTCTAGCGCTGTCTACCTGGGTACCCAGCTTAACAAAACCACTCGGGGAGGTGGATTTTTCACACCCCTGACCAATGTAGTTAAACCAATCTATTGTAGACCAGGCTTAGGCACCTAAAGACGGGATCCTCACAAGCCAGCAAGTGGGGAGCTGTGTAAGGGCTGGTCTGCCCCAGATACGTACCTCGGTTTAGCGATGTCCCTCCGGGATGTGAAATCCACCCCCTGAGAGACGTAGCTATGCCAACCTAACACCTGTGTAGATGGTGCTAGGTCACTGGAAGAATTCTTGGCTCCGGCCCTTCGGGAGGTGGGTTACCTATGCTGGCACTGCTGCGGCATTTGAGGTGTAAACGTTCCCCAAGTGAGACAGGAGTGAGATTCAGAGGAAAGGGGCAGAGCGTAGGGTCCAGATCCACAAAGACGTCTAACTCCCACTGACCTGAGCCGTGAGCCCCTCCGACCTCTGCGTGGGATTCCCAGCCGTGAGCCCTCTCCTGGAGCTAGGCACATCAGCCAGACCAGCCCTTCCTCATGAAGTCACAGAGAGAGAGAGAGAGAGAGAGAGAGAGAGAGAGAGAGAGAGAGGTTCCCCATTGCAGTCAGAGCACTCACCCAGGGTAGGGAGAGCCAGAATCCAATCCCTGGATTTGGAACAGGGACCTGAACTCGGGCCTCTCTCCTCACCCAAACCACCAGGCATTTGGGTGTCTCCCATTCTATCCTCTTGCAGCTGTTCCCCTTTGTATAATTAGATAACTAGTGAGTGGAGCACAGACTTAACCCTCTGTCTCCCACATCCTAGACGAGTGCCCGAACCACCCAGGCTTTGGGCCGTCAGGGGAGAGACACAGGCCAGAGCCTGAAAAATTCCCACCATGCTCACCTCTGGTTGTCTTTGTGCAGGGCCCGATCCGGTGGGTGTGCGCTGAGAACACCAACCGGCCCATGGGGAAGAGAACCTGGGAACACTGAGTCTGAGAGTGCAGCTAGGGCTTAGACAAGAGCAAGGGCCTCTGAGCAGCTCAGGAACTGGGGAGTGGCCATTAGGACGGAGGCAGCTTTGCGCAAACTGAGGTGTCCTGGAGAGTTTAGGCTCCTCTGAGGTCAGGTGGCAGCTGAGTGGTGGTTTGGAGAACGTCAATGGCACCTAAATGTTGGACTTAGGTGTCTAATGACCTTTGTGCATCCAGCCCTAAGTGCCTCAGTCACTTCTGAACATGAGACTTAAGGGCGTCATTCATTTAGGCACATCGAAAATGTTAACCATTGTACTTGGGGTAATAAATTTCCATGCAGATTCTGCAAGTCTAGGATGAGTGTACGTACAGTAGAGCTGGCTGGCTGGCAGGTACTCCTACCCACATTTTTTTTCTAAATAACAGCAGGTTGATCAATTTTTTTTAGGTTTTCCATCAAAAACTCAGACACCAAAAAACTGAAAACATTTCTGTTTTACATTTTGGAAAAACTTTTTTTTTGGTCAAAAAACCCCCCAAAAGTTTTCCAGGAAATGTTGTTTAAAAAGGGGAAAAACATTGAAATTCCTCGCAAAAAATAATCGGCAGTTCTTTTGAAGATAGATATCATCCTTACAATCTCAGCATGAAAACTGAATATATATTTTACACACACACACACACACACACACACACAGATTGAGAGAGAGAAATGCTAGCATTCTCTAACGTGGAAAGAGACCAATGACGACAAAGCAATAAGTAACACAGTAAGAGCGTTTTGTGTTGATACAAGTCAGGACTTTATCTAATCTGCAGGGAATTGTCTGATCATTTATTCTCTCGCTGGCAAAAGAGCTAATCCCACTAAAATAGCGTTCTGCACTCTGCTATGAAGAGCAGATGAAGAACACATTTGGAAACCTTCACTATAGAATATTTAAACAATAACAGAATCAGGTGATCTAGTACCAGCTGCTACAATTCAAAGCCTAAATATTAAAAGTGGAGCTTGAAAAACTGGTATGTGATCATGCACTTAAAGACTGTAGCTTAAATTCATGTGCATAGAGTGGCCAAATTAAGATTGCACATGCAACCTTAATTTCGGCATTTCCTAGCTTTAGAGTGCTTGACTTTGCAGCCTTAATAATGTGTAACCTTAACATAGCTTTGCATGTGCAATGTTAAATAATAATGATTTTGTTTAATGGACGATATACTTTTGCAGTTATAGGCAGGTTAGTCACAATATACAATCTCCTGAAAGCAGAGACTAGCTGGGACCTTTATCAAGTGCTTGGAGACCTACAGAGGAAGGAAGTGTGCTTTATAAGAGGTAGGTATTATATTTAAGGCTTTTTTAACAAAGCGTGAGGTGTGTTAAGATTCAGATTCTAATGACTTCTTTTCAGCAGTGGTTTAAAAGTGCATCTCAGGGATCAACATTTGGTACCCACAGCCCTGAATGCCAGTCACCCCCACAAATCAGCCTCAGGAGGGAATTTCAGTACTCAAGGGTGTAGGCAGCTAAGATACCATTGGTGCAAGATCCTCTCTGATCTTTTATAGCAGCAACACAAAGATTTTCTGCAGAAAGATATCACAGCTATAACAGAAGCCAAAAGAACCTTACTTTCCTCCCTATAAAAGCTAGCATTTTATATGGCCAGAAGAAATCATTCTAAACAGGCACCCAGCTATAAACCCAGACTGCCTTGACCAATTCCCAGACCCAAGTCCTACTCCCAGCTCATGTCTTGCTTTTCTGAACAAATCATGGCACTAAAGGAGAACTTGTCAGGGACAAAGGACAGCAAAAACCAGCTGAATCTCCACTCTCATTACAGAATTTGAGCCTCTCTCACGAACCCAATAATAGACTCCTCTCGCTGGTTGTTGAAATCTAGGAAAGTCAGCTGGGACCCCTGTTGGCTGGTATTTCTACTGCATTCTTCACTGGAGGTCCTGTATCCAAATCTCTGGTGTACACAATGGTTTGACCAATTCTTAAGAAACCTGCTTTAACAATCTTGCAAATGACCCGCCTGTCCCCAACCTCTCACTCCTCCGTCAAGACCAAGCGCAATCCAGCATCCAGGTTCTAGACTGTCTGTCCAACTCCTCCGTTCACCTAGTGGGACACAGCAACCACAAAGATACCCAGAATAAGATGCAGGGCAGAGCTAAAAACAAGCCAGGGTTGATGCACGGAACATCCTGCTAGGAAGTCAGCTAGGCTAACAGTCTCCAGCCTGGTGATGAACCCTAAAGTCCCTCAACACCTTCGGTTCTGCCAATAAAGTTTCCTAGATGACTACAAATCTGCGGCTGGGCAGGTGCACAGGCTGATCTGAAACTCCACAGTAGCTATCCCTCCCCGAACCCAGTGCCTAGCTCATGCCCAGGCCCCAGCAGGACGCTCAGACTCATTGCTCCCCCTCACTGCTCTGACCCTATGGGTATCCTCAAAGGCTACCTCACAGACTGGGCCTGTAAAAAATGCCAAAGGAAAGGAGCCCTGCCCCCACTTACAGCCGTGATCTCAGTAGTTTAGAGCATTCAGCGACATGGGAGATTCCCCCCTCATTCAACTCCCCGCTCTGTTTGGCCTGGAGCAGGGATTTGAACCCACAGCTCCTGCCTATGAGGCATGTGCAGTAGACGCTGGGCTCTGGGGAGGGTCGGCAGAATTCAATTTTTATTGTGCTATAATTCTAATCATGTTTATTTTTAAGAATTACTTCAATTTATATCCATTTAAATTTTCACAGTTGTGCATAACTATGGGGAAGATCAAACAACGTGGGGGCCTCAAAGAACAATTCCTTAATGACAGAGGATGCTGAGATGCAAAACATTAATGCTTTAGGACCGCTAAACAGCGAATTGTCAACGTCACATGTCAAAGTACACAAAGCAATTGTCCTTCCATCGAACTCCGGTGTGATCTCAAGCACCATCTGTCTTGCTTTGCCTGCCTGCAATTTTCAGTTACCCCTGGAAATCGTTTTCATTGGCTTATGTGTGCGGTGAAATCAATCTTCGCCGACATTCCCCCGGGAAAAACCTCATCCTGCCAAGCCTGGCTTGCAGGGAATTGAGGAGGGGTTGAGGAGGCGTCTCTTTCACTCTCTCCCAGAGAAGCTGCCCCACTTTGTATAAACAATTAAATAGTAATTGGAGCAAAGACGAGTCCCCCCCGTCCAAGGCGAGCGCCCAGATCACTAGGCCCCAAAGCCACTCTCATGCTTCCCTCGCCCCAGTGAGGGGCGTCTGCAACTGGACAGACAGCCCCGCCCCAAAACATCCCTGTAGCTGCAGCCCTCTCCTGACACAGGGGGAATGTACATTCAATCCCACCTGTACATCAGGCAGGAGGAACAAGTGAGTGCTGGGTCTCACATCCTGGGCGAGTGCTTTAATCGCTGGGCTAGGGGACACCACTCCCTCCTCTGCCTCAGTGTTCCCTGTAAAACACACCGCCCTGGCTGTAGGCCTCCCTCTGACCCAGCCTTCGGTGCCTAACTCCCTGTGAGAAGAGGGGCTGGGCTCCCTTGAATCCCATTCTCAGGTGCCTAACTCCCCGCAGCATCGGGACCCTGGGCCTCAGGCTCTACTCGATGGTAGGGTGCTGCAACGCTGAGTCTACGTCCCCTTGGCAGAACCAGCCCACGGTGTAGAACTAACAGCCAGGCCGCTGGTGTCTGGAGAAGATCACGCGTCGCTGAGGTTCTTTACTGGTCATTCCCCTGCTTCCTTCGTTCCATCCCTCTCGCTGAACAGACATCACTGCAGCGGCGCAGCTCTTCACCTGGGTTTCAGGATTGAGACACTGTCATCCCAGATCAATAACCTAGCAAGCGGGGCGGGGGTTCAGCTCAGGCTGCCCTTCATTAATCTGATTTACGGGTCCTCTGAGAGTGCAGCCTAGCACCTGTAGGCAGATTGCAGAGCACTTCAGTAATTAGAGTGATGAATTTACAATGGTCCCCGGGCTGTAGGAAACCAAAGGCAGAGACTGAGTGAGCACCGTCCCAGTCATTTAACAGCCCCAGAGCGCTTCAGCTTATTGTTCTGCCGGGGGGATGCAGCTCGGTATCGTTCAAAGTTTAGAAGCTAGGATGGGCATTAAAAATGCTACTGGAAAGAGTTTGTCTCTCGGCACTCGAATCACACTGGAACACTCCATGCTACCATTCGGGCCCTTGTTTGGGGAGCCAAAACGGTGCACCGGTACTTCTGAGCGTAATGAAATAAATGATTCCGTGCATCCCTCTGTGTGCATTCCTGTGTGTTCTGACCCATCTCGTGTTAGGACTCCAGCCCTGGGGTGTGTGCACAGCTTGGCTACAGGCACACAGCAGCTCTATATCATCAACATGGCCTGCGTAGGAGCTTTTAGCACATAGGGAGGGCTCACTGAGCAGGAGGAAGCATCTACCTAATAACTATGGGGTTTGGTGAGTGTTCAGGTCTTATACTGCTTGCAAGAGCTTGACTTTATTCTGCACCAGGTTCCACCTGGCTGTGCTTAAGAACAAGGGCTGGAAGCTCAGCCCTTAAAGGCACTGTCCACACTACCAGTGACACTTACACCTTAGCACTTTTGACCTGTAAACGCTATAACTAATGAAGCCACCCTCCCTTCAGGTAGCCAAGCAAGTAATAGCCTCTGTAGAGCTCAGACACTGAGGCAGAAGGGTGAAGAGTTGTATCCCGGAGTTGTCAGATGCTGTGTGTGTGAGGCAGTGCATAGCATCAACACATGGAAGGAATCATGCCTTTGGAGCACACAGGTTGCTCCCTGCTTCTCACTTCAACTGGGAGATTTGTCATGTATGATAGCGTTTCCAAGTTTTCAGTGAGTTGCCTTTCAATGCATGTTCACGCCCTAGGTCTGAGAAGCCTGCACAGATGTATGCGGGGCGACACAACATGGGGGTAGGGGCGTTATACTCCCTTACTGCCTTGTGGCCAAAGTCACACTCTAGCCCTGTGTACCAAACAGTATGGCACGCCAGCTCTTGTTTCGGTATTAGATTATGGCTCAGTTATATGAAACAGGGTCATGTCACTCAATGCCCATCCACAAAATGTTTATTCACTGCTCCCACCATCTCAGGCAGATAATTGAGCTTCTCCTGAGTTTCATCTCTATGCAAATGGACTGTAGAGTTGCTCTGAGCTTTCCGGTGCTCTTTAGTGGAGGGTTTTCCACTCGAATCAGCATTTGAGGGTTATTGACTCCCTCTCTGCACCTGCCTGGGTGAGCTTCATCCCCAATTCAGCCTTACTATGTCCTAGTTCCCCTCCAGGGCAGCCTATGGTTAACTGGCCTCTCGTCTGTATGAACCCCTCCAGGGCCAGAGCGGGGTGCACACTCCATCACATCTCCCCAAATTAAAAAGAAACAGACCAGATCCCCAGCTGCTGCAAACTGGTGTGGCTGTGCTGACCACTCACATTCCCACCACCAGAGCAATGCCAACACCCACCCCAAGAGGTGCTGACGCCCCATTCCTGTAAGAGTTATTTCCAATGTTCTTTTAACCTGAAGTGACAAAGAGTCCTGTGGCACCTGAAAGACTAACTAAAGTATTAGAGCATAAGCTTCGTGGGTTAATACCCACTTCGTCGGATGCATGCAGTGGAAGTATCCAGGGGCAGGTATAAATAGGTAGGCAAGGCAGGTGGGAGATAACAGGGTTAGTCCAATGAGGCTGAACCAGCTTGTTATCTCTAATCAGGGAGGGTGAGGTGTTCCTCTAGCAGCTGAACTGGAGGTGTGAACAGCGAGAGAAGAGAAGCTGCTTTTGTAGTTAGCTAGCCATTCAAAATCTCTATTCAGTCCCAAACTGATTGTGTCAAATTTGCAAATGAATTGCAGCTCTGCAGTCTCTCTTTGCAGTCTGGACTTGAAGTTTTTTTGCTGCAAAATGCTGACCTTTATATCTTCTATGGTGTGTCCGGTGAGGTTGAAGTGATCTCCTACAGGTTTTTGTATATTGCCATTCCTGATATCTGATTTGTGTCCATTTATCCTTTTTCTCATGGATCAGTAAATTTTGATGGCAGGCTGTTGCAGTTTCCTTTTGGATTTATTTCACCTCCGCTTCATTGGCTTCTCGAATTTTCGCCATTGAATCTGAGTCTCCATTGCTCAATTCTTGGAGTTTTCCTTCTAGATGGAGTATAAGAGCTTCTGACCATGCAAGCCTCTGTCTCATCTCTTTGGATCCTGACTACCTTACTTGATAAAAAGCTATAGTTACAGTGAAAGAAATAGGTGTGGTTCATCCCATAGCCGAGTTGTACAGAAAAGAGAGCAAATAAATGGACACAAATCAGATATCAGGAATGGGAATATACAAAAACCTGTAGGAGAGCACTTCAACCTCCCTGAACACACCATAAAAGACTTAAAGGTCAGCATTTTGCAGCAAAAAAACTTCAAGTCCAGACTGCAAAGAGAGACTGCAGAGCTGCAATTCATTTGCAAATTTGACACAATCAATTTGGGACTGAATAGAGATTTTGAATGGCTAGCTAACTACAAAAGCAGCTTCTCTTCTCTCGCTGTTCACACCTCCAGTTCAGCTGCTAGAGGAACACCTCACCCTCCCTGATTAGAGATAACAAGCTGGCTCAGCCTCATTGGACTAACCTTGTTATCTCCCACCTGGTTCTTGCCTACCTATTTATACCTGCCCCTGGATACTTCCACTGCATGCATCCGACGAAGTGGGTATTAACCCATGAAAGCTTATGCTCTAAAACTTTAGTTAGGGCATGGTTACACTTACAAGATTATAGCGCTATTGGTTATAGCGGTCCCCTTATACAGTAATATGAATAGCGCTATTGTATGTCCACACTGAGATGCTCCAGCGGTATAGCATGGCCACATTTGCGGCACTTAATGCGGCATTAAGAGCAGCGCATTAGGGCATGTATCCCACAGTACACCTCTTCCCGATCTGGCGCAATGCCTTGTGGTGGTGGGGCGTCACTTGTGGGGCATTCTGTATCCCGTTTCAACTACCCATGATGCTTTTTGGCATATCCCAGCAATTTCCTTCCACCTCCGGCGCCATCTTTCAAGGGTTTCAGCAAGGCGCGCTCCGTCTTCCATTGTCGTGTGCCGCAATGAATCCAGAACTGCTGAGGAACAAGCTGACGACTGTCGCCAGCACATCTCTGTGTGCAGTGGAGTTAATCCTTGACATGCAGGATGACAGTGATGAGTCTGAAGACGAGATCGAAGTGGTGAATGCGTTTGACACAAAGCTTCGTCTCATTAACGGACATGCTCACGGCCGTTGAATGCCGCTGCTGGGCACGGGAAACGAGCACTGAGTGGTGGGATCACATCGTCATGCAAGTCTGAGATGACGAGCAGTGGCTGCAAAACTTTCGCATGAGAAAAGCCACTTTCATGGCACTGTGTGCTGAACTCGCCCCCGCCCTGCGGCGCAAGGACACCAGATTGAGAGCTGCCCTCCCGGTGGAGAAGTGGGTGGCTATCGCGATTTGGAAGCTGGCTACACCAGACAGCTACCGATCGGTGGCCAACCAGTTTGGGGTTGGAAAGTCGACCGTTGGAGTTGTGCTGATGCAAGTGTGCAGGGTCATTAATCGCATCCTGCTACGAAAAATCGTGACTCTGGGTAACGTGCATGACATTGTTGCTGGCTTTGAAGAAATGGGTTTCTCTAACTGTGGTGGGGCGATAGATGGGACCCATATACCTATTCTGTCACCCGCCCACCTAGCAGACGAGTACGTTAACCAAAAGGGGTACTTCTCCATGGTTCTCCAGGCGCTTGTGGATCACCGTGGGCGTTTTACTGACATTAACGCTGGCTGGTCTGGAAAGGTGCATGACACACGCATCTTCCACAACACTGGCCTGTTCGTGAAGCTGCAAGCCGGGACTTTTTTCCCAGATCAGAGGATCCCCGTGGGGGAAGTGGAAATGCCCATAGTGATTCTTGGCGACCCCGCTTACCCTTTAATGCCCTGGCTCATGAAACCCTACACAGGGAGCCTGGACAGCAGTCAGGAAAGGTTCAACTACAGGCTTAGCCGGTGTCGAATGACTGTGGAGTGTGCTTTTGGGCGTCTCAAGGCGCGCTGGCGCTGTCTTTATGGGAGGTTAGACTTGGCCGAGGGTAGTATCTCCGCGGTTATTTCCGCATGCTGTGCCCTACATAATCTTTGTGAGCGGAAGGGCAAAGGCTTCACTCAGGCATGGTCCTCAGAGGTTCAACGCCTGGAGGCCACATACGCCGAGCCAGAGAGCAGGGTTCTTAGAGGGGACCAGCGCGAGGCAGTTAGGATCAGGGAAGCCTTGAGGGAGCATTTTGAGGCTGAAAGCCAGTTCTAAAGTGAGGTGCAGACGGAGGGAGGGAGTGTGCATTCTTTTAATAGGAACAGGCATTTGCTTTTCTGTAGCCTGTAATAATGTATGTACACTTAATAAAGAAACCCATTTATTAAGAAGACAATTCATTTATTGAACAGGTACTTCGGTTGCTGAAAGAAAATATTGTGATGCGTGTGAGGGGGAAGCCGGGGGAGGTGCAATGAGGGTGGCATGGGGTCAGTCAGAGATCGGAATATGTCCGGGTCTCTGAGTCTCCAGTGCCCTCACAGTGGCCATATCCCCCGAACCCCATTTGCGGAGGGCAGTAAAGCATGTTATTAGGGGTTGACTGCAGTGGATAATGGTCCGGGGTTTGGGGGTTGTTCGGTGAAGACAGAGGGGTTGGAGGCACCTGTGGATGGTGATAACCATATAGCTGATGATAGTGGCCTGGAGGGTACTGAGACACAGAAGGGGAAGGGATTTGGGGCAAATGATACTTGGGGTGGAGAGCGCGGTGCTTCTCCTCCTGAAGGGTGACAATCCGCTGCATAGTCTCCAATTGAAGCTGCAGTAATGAGAACAGCTTATTGGTGCTTTTCCGGCAGTGAATCGCATTCTCCTTCCGCGCCTTCTCCCTCAACTTGCTCTCATTCTCCCTCCACCTCTGTGCAACTCGATTCTCTGTTACAGCCTGTTGCATTACTTGCTGTACAAGATCCTCTTTGCTCCTTCGTGGCCACTTCCTCAGTCACCTCAGCCTCTCTGCTGTTGATAAGAGCGATGGCACAGGGCTCAAGGACGACCCTTCTAAAATAAAAAGATACATTTAACAGTGGTTCCCTTGTAAAGAGCAGACATGCCTATGATTCCCCCGCATTCCCCATTTGCCTGTCCCGCAGAGAGCACAGATACAGCAGCGGAGCCCCTGCCACGGTGAGTGCACTCCAGAGGCAAGGGAAATGATTTTTTCCCTGCCCCAGAAAAGCTGTGCCGGGGGAGGAGGTGAGGAGTGCCGGTAAGTTGCAGGAGCCCTACTCTGAGCAGCAGGCAGGGGGAAGGATTTCTTCCCTGCCCTGAAAA
>ML677419.1:950567-1076805 GCA_007922305.1 Dermatemys mawii | reverse complement strand
ACTCTGAGCAGCAGGCAGGGGGAAGGATTTCTTCCCTGCCCTGAAAAGCTGTGGCGGGAGGTGTGGAGTGCCGGGAAGTGGCAGGAGCCCTACTCTGAACACTATTCCAACATTCTCCGTAGGTGTTTGTCCTGGAAGATATCTCGTTGCTTCGAGTCACTGAGGAACAAAGGGAAGGGATTTTAATGAGATGCGGCTTCCGCCCAGGGCCATATGCAGCTTGCCTCTGTGCAGCAATGCTCCCCCCACCCATTGTAGCACAGTGGTGGGGACTAGTGACCGGGACCGGGACGGGGACCATGCTGGCTCTCCCGGGAAACCTGCGCAGGCGCATTGCAAGCGCTCTTATTGAGACCTTTGAAGAGATTACTGATGATAACTACCGCGAGGTGATAGACTACATCAATGCTCTATTCCACATGTAGGCAAGCATGCAAGCATCCCTTTCCACCCCAAGCTGCAAGCCTTCCCCATAAAAAAGCAGCTTTACCTCCGCAATCCACTGCTGAGCTGGCCCCTGCAACCGCCGGATGCTGTGGCTGGCCACCCTCCTCCTGGCTTTAGAGGAGAGCTCCTGGCTGCATGCCCCCCTGCCCTCCTCCTGGCTTGAGAAGAGCTCCAGGTGGAATGCCCCCCTCATCCCTTTCCACCCCAAGCTCCCAGCCTTCCCCATAGAAAAGCAGCTTTACCTCCGCAATCCGCTGCTGAGCTGGCCCCTGCAACCGCCGGACGCTGTGGCTGGCTGCCCTCCTGGGTTGAGAAGAGCTCCTGGCTGCATGCGTCCAGGGACTCCTCCGTGCCCTGGGTCACTGCCGCCTCGTCCTCATCCTCCTCCTCTTCTTCAGCCTCCTGCTCTTCGTCCTCCTCCTCACACCCCCCCTTCACTGGTGGGCTGGGAAGTGTCCATGGTGGTTGATGGAGTGACCGTACGATCACCACCAAGTATCGCGTGCAGCTCCTTATAAGATCTGCAAGTCACCGGGGCTGCCGTTTGCCTCGCGGGCTTTGCAATACGCATTCCTAAGCGCCTTTACCTTAACACGGCACTGCAGAGTGTCCCGCTCATGGCCTCTTTCCGCCAACGCCCGTGATATCTGCCCATAGGTATCAAAATTCCTGCGGCTAGACCGCAGCTGAGACTGAACAGCCTCTTCCCTGCAACAGCTGATGAGGTCCAGCACCTCGCTATTGCTCCATGCTGGGGATCGCCTATTGTGAGGAGGCATGGCACGTGGAGTCATGCTCAATCAGAATGATCACCTGCAACGATTCCCTGAGACCACGCCACGCAATCAATCAGATCAATGAGAATAATCACCTGCAAGGGTTCCCTGAGAGCACGCCACGCTTGGCTGGAGCAAACAGGAAGGGGATTTTCAAATTTCCCTGGAACTTTAAAGGGCGGGTCTGACGTGTGGTCACCTGAGGACAGGACAAAAGAGTTTGCAAGTGATGACCAGAGTGGCTCGAACGGGAATTATGGGATGGGCTGGAGGCAAATTAATGCGCAGTGGGTGTCCACATTCTTGCTGTAGCGCTACAGCAGCTGCGCTACAGCCCTTATTCCCCATGCGGAGGTGGATTAACAATAGCGCTATAACTCCACGGTTATAGCACTCTATGTGCCTTGCCAGTGTGGACGGGGAGGAGGTTATAGTGCTCGTGGGGGCTTTATAGCGCTATAAAGTGCCAGTGTAACTAAGCCCTTAGTCTTTAAGGTGCCACAAGACTCTTTGTCACTTCTGGTATTCCAGACTAACACGGCTAACCCTCTGATTCTTTTAACCTGATTTTCCTCAATCTGTGACCCACTCTCCAGCTGTTCTCCCGCATGCATTCTCCCAGAGAATAGCCTGAAACATCCTTAACTTGACATTTTCCAGTTAGACCTATTTCATAAGAAAAATGATGACGGTCCGAAAGGCTAACCCAATTGTGATTGCTCTTTTCACCTCCATTATTAAATCCACCTCACAGGGAAAATATCAGAAGAGAGTTTTCTTTCAGTTCCTTTCTTGTTAAGCCGTATACAGGGGCGACATTTGGGTTCCATATATAGTCTGATCAGGCAGCATTACTGGCTTGTCCCTGTCGGTTCGTGTTGCAATCACAGGTTTTATTTTAAAATATCCCTGCGGATCTTGAGCAGAACCTTGTGGACGAGTAGAAATGGTGGGAACCTGTATGACAGATAGTCCATCCAGGGGAGGAGGAATGCATTGGCGAATAATCCCAAACTGTGATTACGGAAGAAACAAAATTGGGGGCATTTTCTGTTGCTCTTTGTGGTGAACAGGTCGATTTGGGGAACTCCCCACTTCTGGAAAATGCTGTGTATCACGTCTAGGCGGATGGACCACTCATGACTGTGGAAGTATCTGCTGAGATAGTCCGCTAGCTTGTTCTGAGAACCTAGGAGGTCAGACGCTTCCAGGTGAACAAGTGGGCTATGCAGAAATCCCACAGCTTGAGGGCTTCCCGACACAGGGAAGAGGAACGAGCCTCGCCTGCTTGTTTATATAAAACATCGCAGTTGTGTTGTCCGTCATGACCCCATGCACTTCCCTTGCAATTGGGCATGGAAGGTTTGACATACCAGTCGGCCTGCTCTCAACTCCTTGATGTTGATGTGGAGTGAAATCTTGTCCTGCAACCAGAGACCCTGGGTCTGGAGTTCTCCCCGGTGAGCGCCCCATCCCAGTGCTGACACGTCTGTCACCAGGGACAGAGAGGGGCGGGGTTTGTTGACGGGGACTCCCTCGCATACCGCCTGAAGTGCTTGCGCTGGGTAGCTGGTGAATGCAGGCCTAGCAATGTCCATGTGGCTCGTGAGTCCTTTAGGCTGTGGTGCCTGGAGTCAGTTTGTTCTGCAAACAGGCTCGTGCCGTCAAAGAGCAAGTCCTGAATTGCGTTTTGCACTTCAGGAGGAAGGCCTGACGCTTCAAGCCATGAGGTCCTCCTCCAGGTTCAGGTGGCAGAATCTGCAGTGTCCAGTGAGGCCTGTAAAGAGGTCCGTGCCACTGCGTTGCCCTCTTCCACTCTGGCCCCAAACTCAGCTCTGAAGTCAGGAGGGAAATTGACGGTGCCGGCTCCCATGCCATTGGTGCCAAGTGCTCCTGTGTAGGACGCACTCCAGCCAAGCTGTCCAACCTGGTCACTCTCAGTCCAGGCAAGCGCCCCGTATCCACCTTCTTATGCCACTCGTGCAGCTCCCGCAGCGCGATCAGTGCTGTACCGCCCCCTTGGTTTCAATGCTGGGGAGCACCGGTGCTGAGTCTCTTTGGCCAGAGTCCTTCCTCGAGCTCCCAGAAGGCTAAAGCTACATCCAGGAGCAGAACAGGGAAAGGAGACAGTGCCCGGCTGCCATCTATTAGAGGCAGCGTTCAGTGTGCCGCTAGCACGCTGCATGGTGTGCGTGTATCGTCTAGGCCTACTTAACCCAGCCTAGTTAAGAAAATACAGACGTTCAGCTTCAGGGGTCCCGTTTCATGCTTTGTTATTATCTTGCGTTAGCAGTTAATCGCACCAGGGTTTTCTGTTCTGCAAGCTCAATAGATGTGGTCCCTTCCTGACACACCTCACTGTCTGGGAAGCGGGAGAACTGCAAAAGCACCTAAGTGATTTTGGGTAGGTAAAGCAGCCAGGGAATGTAGAAGGGGGTGAAGTGAGTTGAAGGGGGTCAGAGCAGGGTCGGCTGTAGGTGTTTTGCTGCCCAGGATGGAAGACATTTTCAGCACATACCACCACCTGAAAGATGCAAGCAAAAAACCTCCAAACCCAACCAGGCATTCATCACCCTCACATGTGATGATGTGGTACCCCCAAATGTTGGTGTCCTCCCTGAAGTCAGCCCCTAAAGCTGGCACTGGGTCAGGGTCACTATAAGAGGGCCCAGGGAAAATGTAAGAAGTTCTAATTTATAGCCCTTTAGGCATCACTTCTGAATTTGGCCCGATGACTCCCCCACTCTCCTCACCTCCCAGACCTTGGGGAAAGACCCCCAGCAGGCTCTGTACTTGCCCAGAGCCTCCTGCACTCCGTGGAGGTTGGGCCAGGTCTCCATAGCAGAGACAGACAGGGGCTACGCAAGCCCTAAAGTGACACCAGCCGAGAGCTCCAAAATAGAGATGTAGGTTTGGCAGATTTCTCCTCACACGTGTGCACGTACACAAACACAAATACACCCATGCAACCGGGGGCTAAATGTGCCCATTATTACTCCCAAGGAAGAAAGGAGAAAGGGTCAGGATTAGACAAATTACAGACCATATAAACTATGATCAACTAGGCATCCATCTAGCAACAGACTAACGGCGCCTCTGGAATATCAGTCTATCCACGTCACTGCACTACTAATTGAGCCAAAATTCTCTGAGATGCAAGACCATTTTGTCAGAGATTTTGTCCCATCACCATTCATTAACCAGCTGCCGGTTTTTATATTTTGGAGTCTGGTGCATGAATGATTAAAGTTCAGATTGATTGTCTCCCACTTCTCCGCTGAGTTCAACGGCTATTGACAATTGGCCATTGAGCAGGTTCTAGAGGGAGTCATCAGTATTAGTAAGGAGAAAGGATGATTTAAGACTTATTAGGGAAAGCTGGAAATGTCACTAATGAAAGGCCAAATGAAATCTCTCTAATGAGAGCCCTGAATCGTAACCAGAAACAGTGTGTCTGCAGAATGACTTATCGTCCCACTCTTCTGATTACATGGCCAACAGAAATCATTTTCTTTTACTTGGGCACAATGCAGTTTAATTGCTGTCCTGATAGCTTTGTGTAAAAACATAATATAAAGAGTGCATTTGAATAAGAAGCTTTTTTCCCCTGAAAGCGTTTTAGGAAGCACAGTGGCTAATCGATGCTGGATTCTAATCGCTATGCACAAAATATAAACTTCTGATTCAGGGTTACAGATAGGTCCAGATCCTCATCTCGTATAAATCAGCTTCGCTTCATTGACTTGAATCTAGGTACCCTGACTGACACCAGCTGGAGATCTGTCTCACAGACCCAAATGGAGCGATGCTGATTTACCACAGCGCTGGCATAAATTGGATCTGGCAAATAATTATTATGGGCCTGATTCTTTAGTCATGCTGGAGGGACCTCATTCTGGGATTAACCCCAGTGGTGTCAGAGGGGCTACTTGCAAGGTTATAAACTATTCCGGTGAGAGTGGCGAAATCTGGCCCTCTGTGAACAGGCAGATCTGGGGCACCTGGTATAAATCTCACTTCCTCAATAGCTCCCATGTGAGAGCTGTGTCTAATGGTTTTGGTGGGGATCTGGCAGCCATTGCGGGCAATGCCATTGCTTCTCCTATGCCCATTCAATCCACTTCCTCATGCCCCAGGAAGTGGACCCATCTGGAAATCAGGACTCTGCCATTGCTCAATGTGCTGTTGCTTCTCAGAGGCTGATGTTAAGGGCCCCACCAGAATCCAGATAAATGCGTGGTGAGTTTGAGGCCCTGGTCGGGAAGGAAGTGCTCTCTGCTCTGCTGAGCACGAGTATTGCTGTTTTATAGCCACCACTATAGCTTTAGGGCTGTGCACATCTCCCGTTGGGGTGCTGGTCACAGAGGCCCCCTGTCTTGATCTCCAGAAGCATGAAGCCACCTGGTGCCCCAGCATCTGGCAACGCTGCTTTGCAAACCAAACGCTAACATGGTAGTGCCTAATGGTGACCACACTGCACCCTCTCTCCAGGAACTGACAAGCCCCTCCAGTCAAACATGACATGGCTGGCCCCCTGGCTTCTCCTGGGATACAGATGGGACATATGTTACCTACTTCTGTTCTAGACAACAGCATGGTTCACCCTGTCCATTAGGGGAAGATGCATCATGGTAGCATGTGTATGAGCGAGTCCATCTGACCTGCTGGGTGATGTTGTGCAAGTCATTTCCCCCTTCTGTGCCTCGGTTTCCCCTCCAACCTCATGTCTGCCTTATCTGTTTAGACTGTAAGTTCCTCAGGGACTCTCTCTTCCAAGCCCTACTGCAACGGGCCCCTGCTCTTGGCTGGATGGTTCATACTGTAATAGCAATACATATTTTTCAGTCAATGGCAGATCTTGGCTGGTTTTCCACTTTTGCTTCTCCGGATAGTAGAAACATCTGAAGATGTGCAGTTCCATTATGCCAATCTCCTTCCCCTAATTTCCATAGCAAAAGGATTGTAATGATTTACATGTCTCTCCCTAGCCTGTGATTAATTACAGTGTGTTGAAAACAGGTGCATGTTTGGTATGCCTGGATGGGTCGGGTGGAACAGATTGTACAGTGTAGCCTTGAAAGGGCCATGAAATATTCATGTTGCTTTTGCTACATATATAACATCTACTATTAAGTGTGGAATAGCTTTGGGTGTCGAGGAGACCTTGATTAATGAATTTGATGGTAAAAACAATGAAAAGCAGCAGGGGACTCGTTCTCACTGTGATGGAGATCGAATGCTTCAGCTGGTTTAACACAGTTGTGTTATGTGTATGATTTCACGATCGAACCCTGCGAGAATGGCCCTGGGCTTGATTGATCTCTTACTAAACACTAGTGTAAATCAGGAGTCACTCCATTTTAACTGATGAGATTACACCAATGTAAAACCAGTTCAAGAGGGTCCTTTGGGTCACTAGTTAACACCTATATAATGTATGGGAAAACGGTTCTCCTGACTGGTCATCTCACGCCTGCTGATGTAAATCAGAAGTAATGCCTTCGCAGTCACTGGAATTATATCAGCATGAAACTAGAGTAATCCAGCAGTTAATCAGGCCCCGACTTAAATTAAAGAACCCTTGTGCTTTGGATCCTTTTCTTGGCAGACAGGGTCACAACACTACTCAAATCTGGCCTGGCTTTCCCTAACTGAGGCACCAAATAGAGTAATCTGTTTTTCCCAAGGACTGAATGCCCCGCAGATCCAGCCAAAGTCAATATTCAGTCTCTCAGAATACAAGCGCCAGTGGACAGTCAATGAAATTAAATGGAAGCAAGCTGAAAAATAACCAGAGGAAGTACTTTTGACTTAATGCACAATTGGCTTGTGTAACTCACTGCCACAAGATATCATGGAAGCTGAGAATTTCGTACAGCCTTAGGCATTATTACAGAGACTATGAACATCCACAATGTAACTTTTTACCCTAAGGGATATGAGACTTCATGCTTTCAGGCATAAGTCAGGTCCTAAGAGAACGAATTTCCCTGTGGGCCATTGGGGTTTTTTTGCACCGTCCTCTGCTGCACCATGTTACTGCTGGAGATAGGCCATCAAACTAGATGGTCCCGTGGTCTGAGCCACTTTCAAGGCATCTCTCTCTACCCTACCTATCACTATCAAGATGTAAACTTCAGCCTCCAATTAACCCATTATGCCAGTCTCCATCACCCACCTAACTTGTTACATTTTCAAACAAGCCTGTTTGTGCTCTCTACCAACCTGCCTCACGTGCTTCGCTGGGGCTCCGATAAACATCCGCAAAACGATCTCATTATCCCCTTTCAAAACAACACTCCTTTGCCAGGATGCTTACAAAAAACTTGACAAGCTAGGCGGCTGGTGTGCTGAGACCATGGCCAATCATGTCAACTACTATTATCTCATTGTTCCTTTGTACTCCCCGTTTTATCTGTATACACCTGTTGTTTCATGTTGTATATTTAAGTTGCATACTTTTGGGGCTAGGAACTGACTTTTTGTTCTGTGTTTGAACAGCCCCGTGTACCCTAGGGTCCTGGCCAATGACTGAGACTTCTAGCACTATGATAATAGAAATATAATGATTAATTATTATTATTATTAACAGCAATATGTGCCTAATTATAGGTCTTATCCTGACCTACACCATTGACATGAATGGAAGTTTTGCTATTGATTTAATGAGAGCAGAATCAGCTCCCATCTGACTGTCTTTGGGAGGGAGGAGGGATAAGAAGTAAAAATGTTGGGTATGTCTACACTACCCCATGCTGGCAAAACCATAGTGTAAACACAGACTATGCCAACAGAAGAGGTTTTGTGTCAGTGTAGACACCTCCCCGAACATGATGGCTACGTTGATGGAAGCCATCTACCCCTGACATAGCTGTGTCTGCACTGGGGCCTGGTTTTTTCACACCGTGGACCAATGTAGCTATGTCAACCTACTTTTAAGTGTAGATCAAACCATAGCCCATTACTGAAAAAAGTGGAGAGTAACACAGCTATCTTGTTCTGCTACACAACTGTGTCATTAGAATGATATACCAGAGTGTACAGACCTGTCCAGTCCTCACTGTCGGGATACCCGCGTTTCAGAACTGATGCTCAACTTACATCACTCCTTTTAGTTCTTTATTAGCATGGCCCTTTGTTCAGCACAGTCTCTTTGTGCTGTAATGAAGAGACAGTAAAATACATCAGGGCAGAAGTAATATCAAACCCAACTGATAACCCATAACAAAAATATATGTCATTGGACTTTGTTCCTGTGTGAAGAGAATTAGAACAAAATCAGATAACTTAAGAATCTTTTACATGTGGCTGGGGATTTGGTACAAATAGTTCATTGTGAACAAGGCCTACAGACTGGTAGAGGTCTCCAAAGGTGGAAAGAAAATAACAGTAATTTAGCTCTCAAAAAATATAATACTGAGCAATGTTAGAAGGCAGCTTTCTGAAAAGTGTTTTCTTAATAAAACACAAGTTTTTGGAGATTGCTTTTCAAATGGAGCAATTGCATGAACGATTCTATAGGAACAAAGAGGACTTCATGCTTTTCCTGGGTGATAAAGGGGTTTCAATACAATTCCAGTGGTTCCAGAATAGTTGTGCGTCATCCCTAGGTACAATAAAACAGCAAATGTCAAGCATTTGGCTTTGCAATGGTATGTTTACTTGCAGTGTAGTGTGCCGCCACTAGGGGCTAGATCCACAAAGGAGACCTAGGCTCAGTATTACAACAGCTAACATGAGGCACACTGCCATCCCGTGGAGCTCACAGCCCCAAGCTAGGCGCCTCAGCCCCCACCTGGACAACGCACTGGGAGAGCTAAGCGGCTATGAATGGAATTCACAGATGCCAGCACACTGAGCCAGAAGCCATCAAAGCCAGCCAATAGGATATTTGGAGCGGGGTCTGGGGCTTAAACCCTGCCCATCAAAGAAAGAATGGTGCCCAAGTCCAGGTCAGAGGGAGGCACCTATCTCCAACTGGAAGTCACAGCTGTGAGCCCTCTCCTGGAGTAGGTGCCTAAACCAACTCAGTTCATTTTCCCAGAAAAGCCAATGCGACTGTGCCACTACCACTCTTACAAAGTCATAGCCCAGCAGCTAGAGCTCTCGGGCAGGAGACAACAGTTCACAGACTATCTGCGCCTAATTCAGAGAAGGTGTGAATGCAGCTCTTCCACCTCCCAGCTTTCTCAATCACAGCTAGTGGAGCTGCTCAACTGTATGAAGTACTTAGTCATTAGAGCAAGGACTGGAGCCTGGGTCCGTCAGGAGAGCAGCTCTAACCACTGGGCTAGACAATCAGCCATGTTCTTTCTCTGACCCAATGGATGTTTACATATTTGATATAAAGTGGAACAGCTTCAATAAGAGAGACAGAGAAATTTACACCCCCGAGTTCCCAACAGACCAGCGAGGAAGCAGGACTCCTATGTTAAGCCCCTGCTCCTCACCAGAGAGTGGGGATTTGAACTCTTGAGCTTGCAAATGCTGTATGAAAAGGTTTTAATAGATAAACCATCTCCATAGGAATAAAATCAATAAGACTTCATTGGCCATAATTTTTGTAATCTCATTTGTACAAACCCTTAATTCTGGGCCATATTTGGCCTACAGTGCCCCTGGAGTATCAGAGGGCAAGATGGCAGTGAGTGGGGAAGAAACTTTTATCACTCATCTCTGCAAAATACAGGATTATAACATGCACACATGCTCACAGGGCTCTTGCTGACAAACCAAGGGTAATGCTTTTCCTAATAAGAATGTAGGTGATTCAGAAAGAATGAAAGTAAATGCTGTGACACAGTTCCGAGTCTGTGGGTCCTGCGCTTCCTGGCAAATTTAGGGGCCTCAGAAACTCATCTAGGCCCCAGAGTGACCTCCCTCTCTCAGTAACTAATTAAGAGAGGCAGAAAAGCGGGGAGTCCGGGCCCGCCCTCTACTCCAGACTCCAGCCCAGGGACCCTAATAGTATCAGCTAAGATGGCTGACCTTTTATCCACAAAACACAATACAATTCCCTGGGCTACTTCCCCACGGCAGTCCCCACTTCTTCAAACTCCACTTCACCCCTACCTCAGGGCCTCCTTCCTTCTGGATGATCTGTTGTCCACCACTCAGTCTCACCAACAGCACAACTTCCTCCCACAGCTCCTGACACCCACAGCCCACCTGACTAACTGGGAGGTTTTTAACTGGTTTCAGCCAGTCCCTGATTGGCTTCAGGTGTCCCAATCAGGCTAGCTGTTTCTACTCCTTTCTAGAAGCTTCCTGATTGGCCTGGAGTAGCCTTTGTTTGGCTATCCAGGGAACATGGACCTGCACATCCTGAGGCTGATATACCTGCCTTCCAGCACTCTCCTATACCCTTCTGGTCTGACTCCATCACAATGCTTATGTGTTAACTTAAATGAACCTGTCATGACTCTAATCACTTATGCTATGACTTCTTCATTAGTGCTGTATTGTGGTGCTCTTAACTCATCTGCTAAACTGGTAGCCTATTAAAAACAAGGTGGGGAAGGTAATTTCCATTGGACAAACTTCTGTTGGTGAGACACAAGCTTTTGAGCTACATGGAGCTCTTCTTCAAGTTATCCTGGGACCCACAAGGCTACAACACTGTAAACTGGTAGGATGCCAGATTTCCACCTTATGTTGTGAGCTGCTGCTTTGGAATTGGACAACGTCCAGGCTTGGCACCTGTCCTCACCTCCTTGGCAGTTAGCATCTTTAATAGTATTTTACAAGTTTGCTCCAAGAATTCTCTAAAATACATGCCAAAACATGAGATTAGTGTTGATAATTCTGACATGCTCCTACCCTGCTATGCACTGAAACTATCCTTCAAATTAGTGATCCCATAAAATATCTGCATCTGACAAAGTGGGTATTCACCCAAGAAAGCTTATGCACCAATACATCCGTTAGTTTATAAGGTGCTGCAGGACTCTTCATCGCTTTCATAAAATTTCTATTTTCTTTGAAAGAAAAGCAGAGAGAGGAGGTATTTTTAATATTCTATCAAACATTTTCCCACTCTGTTGGCTGTTTTGGAATTTTCCAGCTTGTATAACACCACATTCCTTTCTTCAGTTCTTCTTAGTTTTATTTACACTTATGCTTTCCCCAAAACTATTAGTGTGTGTGTTCATACTGGGAAGTTTTCTCATGAGATCCCACGTTTCCTCACAACAGAGGGTGCTTGGGCTACAACCTGACTGTTAGTTGCATTCTGAGACTTGAAACATTTATCAGGCTCTCACTAATCAGAAGTCTCAACATACCAGCTAGAAGTAGCTTTGAAAGACAGGTGAGGTGTTGACTATGAAGCTGGGTTCTTTGCATGTCACGCATAATCACCATTGATAGATTTTTGTAGGCCCCATTAGACCCTGATCTATACTTGTGCTAACCCACGATCAAATTGCACTGATATCATGAGGGCCTAATTTGGTTTTCAGAACCTCCAAATTGAAGAGTAGTTATCATAATCTCTGGAGCTGCATGAGATGGGAAAACATTATGCATGTCACAGCCTGGGTAAGTTTGAGGGACTGGCGTTTAACAAAATCTTAGTTAGGAAGTGAGCAGATGCTGAGTTTCTCACCAAGTTCTATGGCACTTTTTAAGAATTAGGCTGGACTCAAGAATATATCTTAAGAATTGTCCTATCACCCAGTTTTAAAGTGTTTGTGGCACTTTAGAATATTGGCTATTCAGAAACGTCAAACCCATACTCACGTAAATACCATTGATTTTTAGTAGGTATCCTGGGAGGAGGGGGATCTAATCTATACAAAAAAAATTGGTGAATGCTTTAATTTTGTTTAAGTACAGTTGGTTATAGTATAGTATTTTCATTCATTTTAGAGACTTTTTTTTCCTGTGTATTGCCATTCTTCATCTACCAAATTCTATAAAGGTTAATATTTAATATATAAACTTAGCTTTCTGGTGCTGAATAGATGTTGTACAGCTGAGTTTCAGTGGAGGATGAATGATACATTAGACAACGATTTTGCACACAAACCTCTCACTCGGTATTCACGAGATTATCTTCCCAGTCAGAATAAGAGGGAGAGGATTCTGTTGGTTGTGCCCAAGTTTTTTTCCCTCCCAGCTCATCCCCTCCTTGCTCCAGCATGCCATGAGGGAAGCTGTGCCATCCCACTTTCTCAGAACTGCAGAATATTATAAATACAGGATTATGAATTCAATGCAGGGTCAAGCAGGAGGTTGGCGGTATACAGAGATAGAATCATAAGTAATTTTATCTCACACTTAAGTTCCCTCTCTTGTGAATAACAAGGAGTGAATACAGAGAAATCCAGATGAATTGAACTGTCTTGGATTAAATGCTGGATAATGTTTTATTTGCATCAATGTAAATTGCTCTTTATTAAATTTCTTATTTCCAAAAGCACAGCTGCCCTGTATGCTCAACACTGTCCTGGCACAGAAATCATGGAGTAACAGATTTACAAAGATTAACCACTAGCGATTAAAATAGTGCCAAATGTGCTTTGTTTGTGGCTCCAGATATGCCACATGGCTCCGGCTGAACTGTGCAGCATTTGGCAGACACTGGTATATGGTCTAACAGTTTTCTTTCGTAGTCAGATTAGATTGTTCAAGTGCAATTTTAGAATACAACATTGCCAGTGAAAGCATCTCTAACTTTCCACATCAAGCCAAGTAGATGTCTCAGATTTGGTAATGCTAGCGATCATTTGTAAATTGTCTTTTGGTAGTTAGACTACTATATCCATTTTGTGTAAATCTTGTCTTTGCCTTTGTAAATTGAGACTGATAGGAAAACAATAAATCTAGAGGTTGCGGAAGAATTACTGCTATTCGCACTGGGACAGCAAACCTGCCTCTGCAAGAGAATGTAACTAATCAAGCAGGTATTCCTTAAACTCTTCTTCAAACTTTTCCCATGACACAAATTCTGATTGCAGTATGTCAGAACTGTGACAGAGTCAGACCAGAAGGATATGAGTGCTGGAAGGCAGATATATTAGTCTCAGGATGTACAGGTCCCTGTTCCCTGGATAGCCAAACAAAGGCTACTCCAGGCCAATCAAGAAACCTGGGGCCAATTAAGAACCTTCTAGAAAGGAGTAGAAACAACTAGCCTGATTGGGACACCTGAAGCCAATCAGGGACTGGCTGAAACCAGTTAAAAACCTCCCAGTTAGTCAGGTGGGTGTGGGTGTCAGGAGCTGTGGAAGGAAGTTGTGCTGTTGGTGAGACTGAGTGGTGGACAACATATCATCCAGAAGGAAGGAGGCCCTGAGGTAGGGGTGAAGTGGAGTTTGAAGAAGTGAGGCCTGCTGTGGGGAAGTAGCCCAGGGAATTGTATTGTGTTTTGTGGATAAAAGGTCAGCCACCTCAGCTCATACCATTAGGGTCCCTGGGCTGGAGCCCGGAGCAGAGAGCAGGCCCAGGCTCCCCCCTTTTTCATCTTCCATACTGGCCTGTGATGAAGGTAACTCACTAGGTGGTGACTCTTGCCAATTATACTGAGAAAGGGAGGTCACTCTGGGGCCTAGATGAGTTTCTGAGACCCCTAAATCTGCCAGGAAGTGCAGGACCCACAAACACAAACTTGGAGCTTTGTCACAGAACATAGACAATGTTGCAAAATAAACACAGACTATTTTTAATTGCTTTTGATCTTTATCACTTCTCTATTAAGTCTTAAATTTGAGATCTCCAGGTAAGCATGTTTTGTTATAGTTGGATTTCTTGAGCTTCCTGTTTATTTAAAAGACCATGCCCATGTTTGTATTTATAATTAAGATATTCTTACATATAACTCAAAGTGCATGTGGTGGCTTTAGATACTGATTCCAGTTACATACTGCAGTCATATTTTCACTTATTGCAGAAACAAAAATGTATAACAATCTTTCCAAAATTTCTTGCTCCACATGAAGGTAAAAATGACTACCCTAACTTCTTTCTATAGACATAGGACAAAAGGTATCACTTCTTATGCTGGAAATGTATTCCAGGCAACAAGCTCTGTAAAATGTACTAAGAAACCGTCAATATCTTATGCTGGAACATAATGATTTAAGAATCCAATGCAAGAGTCCACAAAGCATTCTGCATATTTTGACATACCAGAGGCTGATATCTTGGGTACCTCAGTGCAAGCCCTCTACCAGCAGGCTGCATTTGTATTTGTGCGCTAGCACATTGGTAATCTTTGTAATTTGCCCTTTAGTGGAACAATGATTTCTCTTCTAAATTCTATGTCCCAAGTATAAGCTGCAACTTACTACAACTAATTAAGTTTCAATTTGCAAGCTCCACAATACAGTGGAAAATGAGGTGAGAGAGAGGCTCCTAAATAGAGGAGGGGCTACAGCCCTTAAGGTACAAAACGGAAATCAAATAGACAAGACAAACGGAAGGGACAAAAGATAAACAGCGGTGAGGAGGAAATGCACATTCTTTGAACAGTCTCCTATGAAAACAGTGAAAGGCTCCTTTCTGGAGGCATTTGAGACTAGACCTGCTGAAGTGCTAGCAATATACTGTAGGTCAGTGGTGGTTCTGTCAACAGAATCAAGTGTTTTAAATAAAGCAAGCAATGGATAGCTGCACTGTTGAAAGGGAAGGTGGTGCCCATAAAAGCTTGTTCTCCCTTTGCTGGCGGAGGTTGGGCTAGATGTGAAATCGGTTACCCTTCACATATCTAATTAAGATTCTAGCGACTAATTTATTTTCTCAAGGTTTTCTGTGAGTTTGGTGAGGCAAGATTGCTAGAATAAGTGTGCAATTTGAGTTATGTTGCTGCATAATAGTTACAAATGTGACTAAAATTTCCTTAACATTCTAAGCTATCAATTAGTATCCTGTGTCAGTTATGTTCTTCTCTCTCCAGGCCATATCGGTTCCATGCTACTTCCCTCTAAAAGTGTAGGAATCCTTCTGCTTGCCACAATTTGTCTTCAGCCCAGTAGTGCTGTCAGCCCTGGAGCAGGGGACTTCTACCCACAGTGGCCACTGGCTTTCTGAACTCTGCCTCTCTTGGTTCTGTTCTGTGAGATGCGGGAGATGGAGCCAGGTATCAGACAGCTGTATAAGTCTAATAGCTGGGAAGGGGTGATCTGATGAACAGTATGGGCATCGTAAATAGTCAGAAGTCCATTTCCCTGTCACAGCACCTGTAACGGGAACTCTCCATAAAGCTGGACAGGGAAGTGTCCTGGAGTAAAGTAATGATTGTCTCTATGCCAGTCACTGTCTATAGGTGAATCGCTAGCTGAAGAACCAAGTGCTCTTAACCCAGCCAGTCACTGATTTGGCAATGCCCTCTCTCAAGGTCACTGTTCTACACTGAAGCACAGAAGTGATAATGTGCAGTATATGACGTGTTTCAGTCTCCCAGCAGCGCATAAAGATCAGCACAGCTTCCAACCGGAAAGTAAGGTGTTCTCATTGTTTAAACGTTTTTGCTACAGCAGCAGGGAACACTTTCTTCTTATTTCCAAGCCCTGTAGGACATAGGTCAGAAAGCTTAACACCAGCTTCAGGTCCTACATGTTTCCTAGGCTGAGCAAATAAAAGGAAGCAGAAGGTCTCCATCAGCATGTTGCATGCACTATTGTCTCAAGCTCCTGAGGAAAGCTACATTAAATAGTAACTCTTTCAGAGTTAATTGTAAAGCAGGTTCTGCCTAATCTTGCCAGTCTTCTGAGTCATGATGTAGCCTCTATTAATTGGCATCCAACCCATTAGGGAGCAGCAGTGTCACTACTCTGCATACTGTTCCTTTCAGTAACCAAGTGTTTTGACGGCTGGAGATGCTGTGTGTTTCTGGGGAGCTCGTATCTGGAAACACATGACCTTCTACAAAAGGACATAGCATTTAATTACATCTCCAAGCATGATGGAAGTACAATTCTTTTTTTCATTCCTCAAGTGGCAATAGTGACACCTAATGTCTCTGCCTCTGAGCAACAGCTACCAGATAAAGAATCTTGGCCTCTTCACTAAGCTTCACAGGCACAATTCCAATTCCTGTGCAGAGAGCTGGCCCAGAATTCTAATCAGTTCTGGTGATCTGACTAGAAGCCTTAACTTCACACGAGGACAGAGTTCATCTATTCTGGATAAATTCCTACAATTGTCAGAGGTTATATGACATCCAGTTTTTATATTGCACTCCACATCTTTACAAAAAAAGGCCTATTTTAAGCTATTTCAATGGGCTTTACAGCCTTGTCATAGATGCTTTAAAAGCAACTCCAAGTAGAAAAGATTTTGTTTCAGGTCAAAGTAGTTCTCTAGCCTATGTTATGGAGGTCAGTCGATGATCACAATGGTTTCTTCTGGACATGCAATCTATGAACTGGTTGGGCCTTTCCTCAATTTGCCCATAATGAGCCTAACTGGTCATAATGACTGGTCTCAAAGCAGCCATTACCTTCCAGTCTGCTTATAAGTTCATCTTTATGCATCATATACCTTACATGATATAACTATTATGGACAACACCTTGTGGTAGAAAAAAAAATAATTGTTTTTGAAAGCAAAGGAGGTTTTACTATTGTTGCATGAGACCTCCAGCCGGTCTCCCACATTGAAGTCTGCCAAAGTAACTTTAAACATTCAAGTTAAAATTTCCTAAAAAGTCATATAGCTTGTGTAGATTAGTTTCTCCATGACAACAGAGGCAAATATTCAAGTTGTCAAGGACAAAGTTCACTCAAAGATCAGTAGCAAATCAAGTGTATTTTGAAAAAATATGACATTTTAAAAGTATATGTAGAAATCTTCTCTCTATATTAAGAGAAACAGAAGTCTTTAAATTCAAGGCTTATTTTCGTGAACGTTTGTTTTCTATGAGCAACACCACAAGCCTGTTGCGGAGGAACTTTATTTCCTTAGCATATGACTTTTGGAACAAGTCTCTTAGCTTTTTGCATAAAGCTCCCAAAGATGGAAGGTGATAGCAGTCTGGTATGTTCAGGAGACTGCAGAAAAACTCATTCCATAATTCTGCATTAGGAATCCTAGAAGAGAAAAACAAGCACTTCATTACAGGGTCAGTATATCAAGACAGTTCTCAATATATCTAGTTTCAGTTGACCTGCTCAGCACACTTATTCCAGTTACAGCAAACAAGTGAGTTACCTACACTTAGAGAAACCCATTGTAAGAGGAAGAAACAAATGTATTTTTTAGTCATACAGTGGCAACAAGTACAACTGTCCTGTTGTGGTACTTGACTATATAGTTGAATTTCCCTAGGCCCCCCAGAGCGTACTGCCTTCTTAAACAGGCTGATGTTTTCATCTCCCCAGGAACTTCCAGCCTGGGGCATTTGTGGACTGTACTCCTTAGACAAGATAATACAATTTAACTAAGCAACATGTTACAAAGGAGCCGGTCAAACTTGCCAGCCAGTGTACTGTCACGTGTTGTGTCTGTTTGTTGTAAGTTTTCCTTAACCTCTTGGAATCTGGCACACCCGCTGCTGTTTGTGCCGGAAAGGCTTCCTGCATCAAGTGCAATGCCGTCTCAAGCAGCATGTGTGCATATGAACTCGCCACACTTCAGCCTGGAATCTTGGGCTTTAAATCATCAGGAGGGTAACTCAGAGCATTTAAAAGCTAATTCTATTATGTTAGCAGCTTTCCAAGAACTGGGTGCATAAGATAAATCTCTCTAGCCGTATAAAAAGATTCTCCTGAGGAGTGTCCCTTAAGATGCAGTGAGACCAACCTTCTGAAGATTCCCTCAGGTTTCCAGATCCCTTCTTCATTTCTCACCCTCATGTAGGTGCCAAAGAGCATGCAGTATATTGTTCCAGCAATCCCAAAGTAATCAGTCTAAACAGAGAGATAGGTGTCTATTGTGAAGAAATCCAGATTAAGTCCAGATTTAGCACTATTACTTAAAAAGTGATCTGAAAGCTCATGCTGCTCAAGTATTTTGTGGAACATATTTTCTTGCTACCTTATGATTTCAGCTAGACAAGTCATCTGAGCAGAAGTTGCAGGATCAGGCCTTTATATAACAATAGTTGTGATCTTAGTTATCAGTGGAAGTTACAGCAGACAGAAATGCAAACCTGTTTTGTTATGTCCAGGCAGAATCCTGATTATCAAGTTTCAGTGCTGGACTCATGTCAGATGGCCGGAATTTAATCACTTAGGCCCTGATCCACAAAGGGATTTAGGCATGGCAACACTGAGCATCATGGCACCTAAAGTTTAGGCACCTAAAAACCCTCAAACAAACCCAAAATCCCACATAAACATTACAATCCACAAAACCTGCGTTTTGCATCTACGCTCCCAATACAAGGCATCCCGACTCCTGCAATGGGGTGGAACTGCGAATGCTCAGAGGCAGAAACTTAGAGCGGAGTGATTTTAGGCACCGACAGGGTTTGGCAGGTGTTTGTGGATTGCAGGGAGCCTAAAACGGGGATTTAGGCTCCTAAATCTGAGATTTAGGAACTTAAGTACCTTCGTGGATTGGGGCCCAAGTGTTCAGATTATTACATGTATGTAATCTCATACCTGGTAGTTCCAGGGTTTCTTTGTCAGCATTTCAATACACTGAAATCCAGATGTCTCACACTTTCCTGTAAATGCAGTTCCTTCAGGAAAGAGTTTCAGGTCTATACTTTGACCCAAGTCAATGACTGTCAGACCATGAGAGAGACTGTCTATGTCACAGGTGTCATTCTCCAAAAACCTGCAGTAAATGATTGTCACATTATTATTAAAATCACAATACAAAAGGATAGTAGTTTTGGCGCTAAAGGGAAATACTTGCCTTTCTCCAAGTAAGAAGTTATCAGGTTTAATGTCACCATGAATGATTCCACAGTTATGGAGCTCTTCCACCATATATAGAATTTTTACAGCAAAATAAATTACTAGTGCTTGAGGCATCACTTTTTCAGGAAGTTTTTTGTAAATATTTATGGTATTCTGTAAACAAAGATATGAGGATGAGAAGAGACACAAAATATCAACCACACCAAAAGATAGCTTTACATATTATACACTGTAGCTCCGTATTTGCAAAACAAGAGTATTGGAAAATAAACCTACAACATGTGTTTTTGTAAAGCGAAGAGGAACAATGGATTGCTATGCATTTTAATTTGTATGTATTTTATTTATTTTTATTTTAATTTTAAAATGTATTTTAATTCCTAAAAGGTTAGAAATATACCTCTTCAGACCACAAGTCTTAATGCACCTACCAGTAAAGTTCCATAGTTGTATAGCTCACCAACTAATATACTTCCATTTTGGAAGAAGTGAGCAGAATAAAACTGGATGTAGAGATGTCGCACACTTGGTTTAAGCCTCTCCAGCAGCTGAGATGCTATATAGAACTCCCAAGGGTTTGTAGGCTTCTGTACCTGTAACCAAACACTCCATATTAAATGGTGATCCAATCCAATGGGTTTCTCGAGTAAACTGAAGGAAGATGGGAAAATCTTCCCATATAATTACAGTGCTTGGGCATTTTTCTTCTTATCTAGATAATAAGTTTTAGAACCATTAGAAGTTGTTACTCACCTTGAGCAGTAACAATGGTTCTTCCAGATGTGTCCCCCTATGGGTACTCCAACCTAAGTGTATCTGCCTCCCTGCACTGCTGATTGATTAACTTTGATAACTGCGTCTGTTCGGCCTGCACATGCGCTGCTTCCCCCCTACCCATCCGTGCTCTGTCACGAGGCTAACCAGCACTATGTGAGCAAACCCTCCTCAGTTCCTTCTCTACTGCACAGTTGACAAGAACTCCAAAGTAGAGGGGAAGAGGCATGGTCATGGAGCCCCCATAGGGACACATCTCAAAGAACCATCATTACTGCACAAAGTGAGTACCTACTTCTTCGAGTAAGTGTTCCTATGGATGCTCCACTGTAGGTGACTCCTAAGCAGTACCCCCACACCAGAAGCTGGGGCTTTGGAATCAAATTTATTATGGATGATAGAACCGTGGTGCAGCAGAGTCCCCCAGTACGGCATAGTGTTCAGCAAAAGTGTGTGCAGATGCCCAGATAGCTACTCTGCAGATTTAGGATATAGAGATACCCCTGGAGAAGGTGATGGACAAGGAGACCAATCTCACAGAGCGTGTGCAGATTGTGGATGGGGGTACTAAATTGCGAATGTGGCAACAGAGTTTGATACAGTTTGAGACCCGTTTCATGAGTCTTTGAGCTGGAATTGCTATGGCTTTAGACCTATTCACAGTGGAGAGTCTCGGAGATTTTCTAAAAAACGTGTCCTGTCCAAATAGGAGGCCCAGGCCCTCCTTGCATCAAGCATATGGCAGATGGCTTCCTTATCATCATCTTGATAGGGTTTGGGATAAAAGGTTGGAAGGTAAATAAGTTGGCTCACATGAAATGCGGAAGTCACTTTGGGGTGAATTTCAGATGTGGTCTGAATGTGACTTTGTCAGGGAAGAATGCTCTGATCCCTCACATTAGAGACACTATCTCCCCTATCTTTCTTGCCAAGGTGATGGAGATCAGGAACACAGTCTTCATGAAAAGGTGAGTTAAAGAACAAATGGCCATGGGATCCAATGGCAGTCTAGTCAGTCTTTTCACACTAGATTGAGATCCCATTGTGGGGTAGGAAAGTCTGGGTTGGGAAAAACAGTTCGTTATGCCTTTGAGAAACCTCTTCGTAGATGGATGGGAAAAAAACAGAATACCCTTGCTATTAAGTGTACTTAGGATATACCCAGACAGGAGCCTGAATTAAGAACAAAATCTAAAATAAAGGGTTGGGGATTTTTTTTATAAGTACTTTCTTTATCCCTTTCTTTTTGTTAAAGGGAAGCTCCAAAAGGTAGCTAAAAACTAACAATTCTAAAGAAGTTAACAATCCACTGATGGACGACTAAAGCTCCATCTCTAGCCAGGGGCGGTTGGGAAGGAACTGAGGAGGGTTTGCCTGCACAGCCCTGGACAGCCTCATGGCAGAGTATGAAGGGTGGCAGCACATGAGCGGGGCAAAGGGACGCGGCTATTGAAGTTCTCTGATTAGCAGCGCAGAGACAGACACACCTACAGTGGAGCAGCCATAGGGATGCTACTCAAAGAAGAATGTTTAGGCTAATTTATTACTTCCATCTTGCTAAGATTTGATATTTTGGGTATCTCATTTAGTTCCCTGCCATAGCAGGGCCTTTATACACTTTAGTCCTTCCATTCTCTGCCTGGCGGTGTTGGTGGCCTGTGATATACAGCATGTCAGACTAGGTGATCTGGAACTTTCTGACCTTGAACTCTATGACTGATCTTGAAAAAGTGCTCCAATCATTCAGCTCACAGCAATATGATTGCCCATGTGGTTAGAAGCTCTTATTTCTATATAGATTGTCTTTTCTTGAAAATAATAAAATTGGAATTTCAGCCTACTGCAGACAGTACACATCTTGCTTAAAGTAACAATTTATGACAAATAGTCATAGAGAAGACTAGTACAACACTGGAAACCCAGTTTCCACTTTGCATTAAGTACTAGAACCAAGGAATCTATGTACTGAAACCAGTATCAGGTTTAAAAAAAAAAAAATCACATTAAAAAAACTTGGTCTTCTCATTCTTTGAAGTAGAGGATGCAAAGAAGAGCTGACTTGATTAGCACTTAAGTATATTCATGGGGAAAAAATACCAGATATTGGAGAGCTCTTTAACTTCGTGGTGAAAGGCATAACAAGAACCAGTGGCTGGACACTGAAGCCAGACAAAGTCAATTTAGAGCAGTTGTTCTCAACCTTTGCAGACTACTGTACTCCTTTTCAGGAGTCTGATTTGTCTTGTGTATCCCCCAAGTTTCACCTCACTTAAACTACTTGCTTAAAAATACTAGTGCCACAGCATACTATTACTGAACAATGCTTACTTTCCATTTTTATTGTTTAATTATAAAATAAACCAATTGGAATATAAATATTGTATTTACATATCAGTGTGTGGTACATAGAGCAGTATAAACAAGTCTTTAATATGAAATTTTAGTTTGTACTGTCTTCGCTAGTGCTTTTTATGGAGTCTGTTGTAAAAATACGCAAATATCTAGATGAGTTGATGTACCCTCCTGGAAGACCTCTGAGTACCCTGAGGGGTATGTGCACCCTGGTTAAGAACCATTGCCTTAGAGGTTAGGCACTTTAAGGAATCCACTTAGTTACACATCTCAGACTATTGGTTGAATTATTAAGGGACCCCAGCAAAGCCAGCTCTAGAAGTTATATGACAAGCTATTCAGGACCAAAGCCACTTACCTTTAATATTACTTTCTGGCTATTTTTAGGGTTATTTGTATCCAGGACAGAAGCCTGATAGACATGAGCAAAAGCCCCTTCTCCAAGTAAACAGTCCACATGGAATGACTTAGAACCTTTGGCAGTTTAGGAAGGAAATGAAAGATACAATAGATTAATGAGTTCTATTTACAAAGCTTCCTCTTCAGCAAAGCTTTTTAGACAGAATGAACTGGCCAAGCACATTATAGTAACACTGCACATTGTTGCTTTGGTGTGTTATAAACACTTTTACTGTTCACGGTACACCCTTATGCTGTGTAACAAACAGGTATTAAGTTAAAAACCTCAGAAGTTCCATAGCACCCTCCTATTGCAGTCACTATGATGCTTTCTAGTAGGCGTGCGGCAATTGTCTCCAAAAAAGGCCATAATTTTGGAGTTTAGGGTACCCACCCTACACACATCCACCTCATATCATTTGCAAGCTTATTTTTAAGCATGTTTAGAAGAGGTATGATGTGGTGCTGTCAAGTGGTGCTGCAAACGAAGTGAAATAATGGTATCCAAAATGAGTTTCATTGTTTGCAGTTCCAAAAATACTGCACTGGGACTATGACTACAGTTTTTACTGTTTAATTTCAACACCTTAAGGTGGAGTTTTATTGGTCAAAGCTACCAAATGACAATGTATTAAGAGATTTTTTTACTGGTTTTGCATGGCCAGGTATTCCTCCCCCCGGCTCCCAAAATGATGCAGCTGTTTAGCATGTTGCAAAAAAAATGGCAAATCACAGCATTTTGCAATATTCCAATATGAAATTTTTCATGTGGCATATTCTTAATTGTCAAAGTATCTCACTAGTGATTATAATAGTTATCCAATATTTTCAGCTGAAGTTTGCTAACAAGATCAGTCTGGCACTGAAGGTTGTGAACCAGTAGCAGCAAATTATACCCCATAGTCAAAAATATGTATATCATTAGTATATATGAAGTTACGAGATTCTACTGTATGGTTGTTACTGAAATAGGTTGTAAATTTGAGTCTCCACTGCTAGTTCTCCAGTGACAACAAAGGAGATGATCCACTCCCAGAAGGGTATTAAATGACCACTAATCAGCAGGGGAATTGTGATCAAGGGATTTACAATGCTGTAAGAGGGCTAGGGGATAGCTCAACTCTGTGACTCAGCAAAGCCCACCAGGACTCTTCTGGGCCAGTGTTTTCCAGGGACATGGGCTGAGGATATAAAATAGGGGAAATGGCAAAAGCATGATGCCACTTCTACTTCCCCACCTACACTGGAAGCAACAAGAACACTGGGAAGACAAAGACTTGAGACTGGCCCCAGGCTTAAAGGGGTAGCTTGTGTACTAAGAACTATAACCTACCCGCAACATTGAGTGGGGTGAGAATAATTGCTTGATCCAAATATTGCCTAGTGAAGTCTAATAAGATTTCAGATTTAGACTGTGCACTTACTCTTTATTTTCTTTAGTAATTATCACTGATAATCCGTCTGTCTGTAGCTAATAAATCTGTTTTACATTTTATCTAAAATAGTGTGGTTTCCTTGAAGTGCTTGGGAAATCTCAGCTCAGTTTACAAAGGCTGATGTGTGTCCACTCCACACTGAGCGGGGGGTAGACTGAGTAATAAATTTACACTAGTCAGGCTTCTGATCAGGGCAAGATGACAGAGTTCTGGGGTGCAAGGCGGGAGGCTTGGGAGATTTGCTGCTGCCTTTCTTTGAGATTGATGAATGGCTCAGGGACCATTCATGCCACAGCACAATCAACTGTATCTGTTGTCAGAACAATCCTCCCTGCACAGAAATGTGTACATGCTAAGGCAATGGCACCGTGGTAACCCAAGCATTCTTGACAGAGATCGTAACAATGAACAAGATGACAATGAATTGACTAGAAACATCACCAGTGCTATTACACTTCTAATAACAAATTTGTACAGGTAACACTGATTTGTTTTTACCATTTAGATCGGGGTGGCCAACGTGAGCCTGAGAAGAAGCCAGAATTTACCAATGTACATTGCCAAAGAGACACAGTAATACGTCAGCAGCCGCTCATCAGCTCCATCCCCCAGCATCTACCACCCACCGGCGGCCCTCCCCACACTCCCAATCAGCTGTTTCATGGCATGCAGGAGGCCCAGGGCGGGGAGGCAGGGGGGAGCAAGGGGAGGATCAGGAAGGGGTGGAGGGGGGGGGGGAAGGCCTGTGGCAAAGCAGTGACCACCCTGCAGCACATTGGAAAGTTGGCACCTGTAGCTCCCGCTCTGCAGTCGGTGCCTGTACAAGTAGCCGCATATTAACTTCTGAAGAGCCGCATGTGGCTCCGGAGCTACAGGTTGGCAACCCCTGATTTAGACTGTTATGATGCTTTGAGGTCACAAAGAAATCCAATTTTAAGTCTTGAAATAATACATAGTCAGTAAATTAACAGAAATAAATGCAAATATTTCAAAGTGATCATTTTAACATATTGGTGTCATTGTTTATCCCTGCTTCTATGGTAACAGCACCATTTGACAGCTCCACATCAGACCTCATCTTAAAGTAGACATAATAAGCTTGCTAATGACGAGCGGGTGTGTAGAGAGGGTATATCATGTTGACCAAACTGGTGGTGTCTGCTGCTTGCCTACAACTCAAATGCATGGGAGTAGTCAGACTCTAAAGTGTATCTCATTCATGATTACACTAACATTTAAGTCATGCAGCTATAATGTAATTACTATAACACAGAACGTCTAAGTTGAAATAGGACTATTGTTCTTTCATACAAGACTCAGAATTCCATGCCAAGTACTTTATTGGTTCCCTCTCAGAGAGAGATAATATCCAAATACAGCAATTTTTAAAGGGGTCCACTGCTGAACCCTATATTCTTTAAACAATCTGGGAATCATTTTTGGAAGTTTTTCTGAATAAATGTAAACAGACTATCTAAAGCAATTTTCAGACAGAGTGCAACTGACATGTCAAAATGGTGGTTCTTACCCAGTGTAAGTTCAGTCTTCAGTTTGATAGTGGGAAGATTAGATTTCCATTCAAAAATATTGGGGTAGGTACTCAGCGGTTTAGGTAGCCTTGATAGAAGTTTGCGAATTAAGCCCTCGTCCCAAGGGTTTTCAACAATGACTTCATGGAAGGGAGAGAGAATTTGTAAGCTGTATGTAAAATGTGAGTAAATAGAGGAACACAAAGTCTACAATCTAGTGATAAGGATGAATGACAGATTACCCTTCCACAAACCCTTATGTATGTCTTGGCTTTGACGATCCAAGATTTAGCTGAGTGGGTGAAACAGATTAATAAAAGGAATATAAAAGCTATCGTTACCTGAAAACACAGGCATTAATAAAGCCAAACCTTTGGACCTGATCTGACAGAGGAGCAGAGAGAATCCTCAGGTTCCAATAAATTCAGTGGAGTTGAGAGCACTTAGTACCTCACAAGATGCCGGAAATATGCAGCCTTATCCCTCCATATGCTGTTGGATCATTACTCCTAAGCAACACTTTATGAAATGTCGTGTGATTTCTCTAAAGATTCATAGTTGCTTGCTTCAGACCAACTGCACATTGGAAGGAAACATTAAATATACACAGCTACCTAAATCCCAACTTTAACAGAGGAATGATGCTGTTGACCCTTAGTACCTGGAGCTTTAACATTCTGGTGTGTCCTGTCTTCTGCACACATGAGAATCTGTGGAGTACTGACCAACTCTTTACATGCAGATAGCACCATTTCCTCATCTGAATATCCCCTGGCTCCTTGCAAAGTCTCCAACACAGCCTTCTCAGTAGCTAGTTGCTGGTTTAACACTAGAGAAGCTGCTGCAGAGGTCCTGGCATTTCCCGGCAGGGATCCTTGTTCTGGGCTCTGCTCCAAAACTGGGCTACATATTTAAATACAAAAAACATTAAGTTACTTGCCAATAATGAACTGGCAAGATAAGAACATTTAAAGCAATACACTTATGTTTGCATTCGTTTGCCCCAATGTTAATAATGGCATGTATCTGTATTCCTTTAAATTAATCTCACTGCATTTTTGTGTTCTTGAAAAAAATGTATGTGAAACAAATCCTCACACTTCAGGGCTTGAGTCAACTACTTTAATGCCTAGGGTTCAAGAGTTCTTTCCCAACGGGCAGGGGCCTCATGGACTCCGATTCCCCAGCCACAGATTCCATCCCTTGTTACAGAATTGTGGTCCAAAATATCTAATTCCATTTAAAACAAGCAACCATCACTTATCCAGACGCAAGGACAACCCCAGACAAACTCCTAGACAGTGAAGTGCAGCATATTCATACTGACAGAGAAAAAAAGCAAGAGCTTTGGCAAGATGCTCCTCTGCCATCCACAGGGTTCCCCATGTAGCTATCTGGATACTAGAGTTGTGTGGAAGGCCTAATTAACTGCCCAAAAGGGCTTTAATATGGAGCTGAAATTTTGCCTAGTGCTGCCTCATACGTCCTTCCAGAATGTGGAGAGTAGCTAAAGACAAATATCTGAAAACCCAGGAAATAAAGATATATACATGCTACCTCTGTAATGCAACCTTCACTACCTTCTTTGAGCAATGCCCCACAACACCACATACTAGCCAGCATCAACATTTACAAATGATACAGAACACTGACCTACAGTGCTCCCCTCCCAGTATCCAGCACTTACTTTGTCAAGGCAAAACTTTGGTTTATTTCAGGTACAGTAGAGAGGAATGACCTGCACCTTGCTTACACTCAAACACTGAGCCTAGCCCAAGTCACCTCACTGCACAAGCAAATGGAATCACGCCTTCTCACCCTTACCTTGAGAATTCCTGAGACATTGACTTCACTCACCTCTCACCAACATCTGGAGACCATTATTGAATATGCCTACAAATTACCAACAATCCCCATTGCAAGACACACTTGTGCACCTCTGACAACTACAGGTCTCCGAGCAAAGACGTACTTGATCTTTCAATGGGTGTGCCTGTCCCACAGTACCCTCTGGCCAGGTATAGCTCCGCAGCAGCCCTGCCTGTTTCCCAACTCCACAAAGGCTTTATTTTTGTCCATTAACCCCTTCTTCCCAAGGCCTAATTTATTGGCATAAAACACAAAATAATGCTCAATCCTGGGGCGTGTCTCTTACCTCCCTTGAGTCTGGTCTCTGGATCTCTTCCTGGCCTTCGCAGGCTACTCTTAGCCCTTCCTGGCTGGAGTCTTTTCTACTCCCATGGAGTCTGCTCTCCCAGGCCCTCAGCCTTCTGGCTCTGGCTTTCCAACCCAAACTTTTTCCCATGCCCAAAGATCTTACAATACACCTGTGTGACTCCTGTTCACAGCAGTTCTAGAATCTTCTCCAGCTGCTTCCTTCAGGACCCTTTCAGAAGTTCCTTAATTAATCCTTCCCCTTACCTCAGATGATCTGGGCTTAGAGACTTGGTGCTGCGAGGTTGGATTTTTTTCAGTGTAGACGTATCTTCAGTTACTCGGATGTCTTGCTGAACAAATGCATTTCAGTCTTTAGCAGATCAGTTTGGGTCAACCCATGCTATGGTCCCAACTTTACTTTACCCTCATAATTTCTGAAATGTTGCTTTCCCAAGGGCAATGGATACTGTGCACTAACTTAGATCAATTCCAAATGGGCAAGATTAATTTGGGAAGAATTAGAGTGACAGTTTGAGCCGCAGGCGTACACAAAAAAGGAATATTGTAAGCACCAGATATGGATAACAAGATTTTCGGGGAGCTCTCTCTCTCTTGCCCTAAGATTAGCTAATCCTATCCAGACCTCTCATGTGGCACAACAAAATTTTGAGACAATCTGAGTAAGCATGTGCATTCTAGAGCATGTAAAAAACCGCATCTGTGAAACAGCAGGTTAACTGTGGAAGAGGTGCCAAATCTGCTATCATTCAAGAAGTCTTTATATAGACATTTGAAATCTCAAACATCTGAACAAGTCACACTGTACCTTAGCTTCCTGGCTTTGGATGCCTCCATGTACTGCTCCTCAGAAGAATCCAGAACCATCTTACCATCATTGTTGTGGACTGCATTTTCTGAATAAAAGTGAATGACAAGTTTGCTCTTTAGCAGTGGGACAGTTTGTGAACTATGTGATTACAATAAAATCCAGTATAATTCAGCAGAAACATTTGCTATGGATTGTGTGGCTAGTTAGCAAAAAGTTCACTGGAGATTTTAGTAAATTTTGAGACAGAAGTATTGGAACATATTAACCCATTCAACAAAATAGTGAGAACTCACAACCCAATGTTTTTCTCCTCAACTTCAATGAGTTCTGAGGAAAAAGCACCTCTGAAATACAAGTAATTCATTTATATGACTAACTTTAGATGTCCAGGATTGTGGCCTACGTGCCCTAGAAGTCACTGTTGAACATTTAATTGAAAAATGTTGCTGTGGACAGCATCATAGTCCCAGAATGTTGACTGCACACCGAATCAGAGAAGCTTTTCAAATAGGCACCAAACCCATTTTGAAAAACATTCTGCTTCTGCTCTTGCAGTAACAAGTACAAGCCCATGGGTTTACGTTTTCGTCATTCCTAAAGTTAAAAAGTGAAAGGAACACTTCTGCTGTATTATTTAGCACATAACGTTAGTTGCAAACATTTTTCAGAACTCGACACAACAGCTGTTAATATCCTGCTGAGAGAGGTTTTTAGAGCCCCTCTACAGGTTTCTTGATCCCAAAACTACATCTAAAAGTAAATATCGAGGGAACAAGGAAGCTGGCATCTGGACAGGGGTACAAACAGGATTTTTCGGGCAATCTTAGTTGCATTTCCAAATGTCTTTTATTCAAGTTTAAATGCGACTCTGTATTTCTTGGCTTGCTAATGATTTTGATAACTACAAGCTCTATGATTTTTACCGTAAGTTATTGACATGCTCTCATTTACTGTTTGTACAGAGTTCTTGGCCCAAAGAACCTTCAATTCAGTTTAAAGACAAAGACAGAGGAGAGTGGAAAGACATGTGGGGAAGGGCCAACAGTAATACAGTCTTGTATTTCCTTTAGAACAGCTGTGTGTACAATTAGCAGGTACAGCTATGTTTTGTGAATGAGACACGTGATCAGTGGCAACAGGCTCAGCTCACGGTCTGCCTATCCAGTCAGTTGCCAATGCTCAGTAAGCACTATAGTAGGAGAGGTTCTTAAGGAGGGATTTGGAAGGCATGGTAGCTTTATGGTTTGAGGGAGGGCATTCCACACAAGAGAAAAGTATAGAAGCAACTATGAAGGTATTCACAGGAGAAACAGACAAGCAAGGAACTTAAGATTTGACTCCTATTTAAGGGAGTTTTCAAGAAATAGTAGTTTAGGAGGTTTTTAGGAACTGCTCATCAGGGAATCCTTGCAGAATGGGAAACTGCCACCTTCTCTCTCCCACCAAATTACAACTCTTGGAAGAGCTTTGGTGCTATGTAGGCTCATGCTCCCTGCTACTCTTTTTCCTGAAATGAATTAGCACCCACATCCTGTAGTAATGTTGGGAGTCATGAACTCCAAGTAGCTGCTGAGCTATGAGAAGTCATGCTGGCATAGGATCAGAGTAAAGCAGATGTGAATCAGATGCCACACTCTCAAATACACATCATTTTATAATGTAACACTTCACCTTTGTCCTCCATGGCTTGCCACGAATGCGCTGACAGGTAGTTAAATGGGGTTGAAGCAAGCTGGGTAGCACGTGCAAAGTCTCTTGTGCTGTTGGGACTGGCAGCCAGTGTTTTATTATTACAGTGCAGCGCCCACACTGTGGAGTCATCCATCAAAAACTCTGTTGACCGAGTTCCTTCCTACACAGAAGAATCAGTGTTCGCCAGGGAGTTAACAATAAGTCCGTGATATCTGTGGTTCATGCAGTACCTCACAGTGCTTTTCCAGACAGCAGTCATTTATATCCTCAACATGTTGACACAAATGAGAGAACCCCCACTTTGAGAACCGCTGCCCTAGAAACTCAGGGCAGAGCTGTGCAATGAGCTACTACTGACGATGCAAAGGCTGCGGACTGGAGCTGTGACAGTTCTGAGACCTATACAGGAAAAATGTTCATGCACCAAGAATTCTGACCAACAAATTCCTCTGCAAGAGGTCCCAGATAGGCAGATTCAGCCCAGCAGTGTCCCCGCTCCCTCCCACCCCAAGCTAGTGGATTAGCTCTGAGAACACAAGCGCCATCAGCTCTGAGAACACAAGCGCCATCAGATCACTGGCTTATCTAGTCCAGTATTCTGACAGTGGCCAATCCACATCCTTAACAGGAAGGTACAAGAAAGCTTGTTCTAGACATGTAAGACACAATTTAAGGCCCATGTGGGTTAGGAAGAAACCTATCAGTGGATATGTTACACCCAGAAGCATGAGATTTATTTCCATTTGCTATTATCCTAGCAAATGCCACTGTGGATAGTTACATTATCTGCATAATTGTTACCCCCTCTTTTGAATCCCCCTAAGCACCTTAACGGTCTCCTTTTTAAACTAAGAAGTCTTAATCTTCTCATTCTCTCAGTGAGGTCTCCATGCCTCTGGTCAGGTTTGTAGGCAGTTCCTAAGGCCAGAAAAATACTTTACAAGTCAAAGCAGAGCTCCAATGACTAACCTAAATCAGGAGGGCTTCTGTCAGACACCAGCGACAGTGGACAAGGGCCTGATTTTGGGATCCTTTGGCCTCCAAATTCACATTTCCAGCTATGCGACCTTTGGACTGGGCAACATTTAATTCCACTAAATGTAACATCTGGGCCATGTGTTACCATAGTTTTCCCATTTCTAAAGACATTTCAGTAGAAGGAAGTTGTGTTTATGGGGTTGGGGAAGTCACATTCCTGGAAACATACCCTAGGGCTTCAAGGTTTTGCAGATGTCCAGTGACTTGCCCATCAAATTTCTAGGAGACCAAAGTTAATATGCTAGAGGTTCTTTGTGCAGATACAGATTAGCGATTTTGCAATGCTGGAATAGAATTGCAGATCACTACAGGTTAGCACTAAAGACAACCACTTCAAGGCCCTCCAATTCCCCATGACTCTACTAGGCTAAGCTTTGCTAGAAATAAGCACACACTTACTTTTGATTGCTCAGCACATCTGAGTAAAGGATGTTCTCCGAAGGCTCTCACCTGGGCAAGCTTGTTTTTTTGCTGTGGGAACCTAACAGAAACTGCTGTTTAGAAGTTGTTTTAGCAGAACAACCTACACAAAAGTTAAGAGGCCAGAGCAGGTATTAGCTTTATAGAAAATTGTTCTGCAAAAGTCAGAGATACCTGTCATGGTCTCAGAAAGTAAGCTGCTCACACTTATCAGGCAAGCCACAGGAGAACCATGATCACAGTAACTATTCTCAAGACCACCCTCAGCCATTTCATAGAGACGCAGCCAAGGCCTTTCATGTTGCATTTCCCCGATCTTTGGGGACCTTATTTCCTCTGTACACTTCCTAAACTGAAGATCTAAATGGACCGATAGTGCTAATGCAGTCATAGCAGGACTAAATGGAATGGCACTACTGACCCCACATGGTATCCCAGAGACAAGAGATTCAATTTATGACTAGCTTCTCTTTACCTCTTGTTTTCTTTTTCATTCTCATCTTCAAAAATGGAAAAAGCAGACTCAACAGGGACAATGTCATTAGCTTTCATGCTTTTACCAGGCTCTAGAAGACAAAGAAAGAATTAAGTCAATATTGTTTCAACTTTACCTAAAAATCATCATAATAAATGGCTATATCCTCATCCCTACACAATCAGAGAACTGATGGGAATGGAAATACTAGCTACTCCAACATAAAGCACGCCCCAGTAGCATATTACATATGCACCCTTTAGGCAAAAGACTATTCTCAGTCCCATTGTGGGGATAGAGCAAAAGAACCTGAGACAACTAAAGGGATCTTCTTTAGAACCTGTCTGCCACAAGAAAGGGCGAGCTAACAGGGTCAGCAAGGGGTTGGGGTAGGAAGGAAGAAAAATGAAAGGCGACATGGTCCTGACATATGATCCTGGCCTCTTCCCATCTCAGCTATCTACCAGAAGTGTCCTCAGAGTTTGCACCCAGTAGAACAAATCAGTCTAGTCTTTGCTATACTAGAGACTACAGGAGTTTATTAATGGAGCTTCTTCCACTCCAAGGCCACAAACAGGGGCTTATTGTGTAGAGCAGTGTCTCCCAAACTCTTCCGTCTGCAGCCCCCTTCCGCTTTCCCAAGTCCTCTTGCGGCCCGGGGATGTGTCCGCCAAATACAAAGCTTCCGCTTTTGGTGACACACAAATAGAACGCTTCCGATTTCAGCAGCGTCCCGGGGCCGATCCGCGGCAGCGCTGGTACACCACGGCCCCCCGTGGTGGGTCTGGCGCAGCCCACTTTGAAGACCACTCGTGTAGAGAACTGAAACCCTATTAGGAATTGAGAACATGCTGGCTCAGAGATACAGGACTGGAGTAAATCAGTCTCCATACCAATCTCAGTATGCCAACGCACTGTGCAACTGCTAAGTTGCCAGGTTACCTGTACAGATAATGAAGGTTTGCAGTTAGGATACTAACATTTAGCAAAGAACACTATACACATCATAGTCTAGATGCGATCCTTCCTGAACCCAACACAAAAATGCTAAACTGACTTGCTGACAAACTTCAGAGTACTTAGGGGAGGAAGAGTTATGGTGAGGCAGACCTTTCTTCAGGCTGAAATTTTGCAGATCAGTACAGAGTATAAACTAGGTCTTTTCTGGAATTGTGTTTCAAGTGCCAGAGAAATAGTTACAAAGAAGCAACAAATTATTTAAACTCAACTTAATGCACACTCTTCCACAGTATTTTCTACGCAACATAAGTGTGCCTTTACTTTTCTTAATCCTTTGCATAAGAATTTACAGCCTTCCAGTAAATCAGATTCGTGATATGAAATTCTGTGGGATTAAGATTCTTTATTTCCCATGCATATCCTCCCGCATCAAAACTAATAGGGCACAAACATTTATTTTGGATTGTAGTGTGATTGTGGACAAAGACCCAATTATACATACCATTTTTTCTACAACAGGCTTCAAATTTCTCCTCATTTTCTTGAAGAGAAGGCATTTCAGGAAGGATAGGTGTCTGAAACATGTCCATTAAAAATCCTAACAAGAGAAAATAAACATGTCAAAACAGCTGCAGAAGCACCTTTCAAAAGTTATACGATTTTTCATTATGGACAAAAGTCAAAGGTAAGAAAGAGAGCACTAATGATTGAACTGTCTTTCTGGATTCTGTATTTAAAAACCTTCAGCAGGTATTGAACAGAACAAATAATGGAAAGAAGAGTGGATTTTTATACCTTATTTAGTACTATGAAGTTATTTAGTGTTTTAATGAGGCTAAAAGTGTAGTTTTATTTCCTAGTGGATCCCTCTTATACCTGCAGAGGTTAAGACATTTTGAGCCAATGAACAATTTTCATTTATCTGAGATATATACAATTTGAATTAAACTGCAGTCAGTTTTTTTGGGCAGTGGTTAAGATGCTTTAATACTGAAAGACAAAAACTGGTGACAAGTTTTCAAAGGAATACAGTGGGATCAGGACTGTATTGCTCTATATATGACAATAGGCTGATCAGTATTTCTGTATTTCCTTGTTTATTGATTATAAATATTTATATTTAATGTCAGGAGGAGAGGACAATAGGGGTGAACCAGAAGAATAGTCTACAGAATGAACATAGTAGGATGCAAGCCAGGGAAGCAGCAAAGAGTTGGGAGAGATGGGTACAAACTACTTTATACAGGGGCCTGGCCTGGAACCCAGAGAGTGGGTAGGACTTGGTTCCCCTATTAAACCCAGCAAGAGGGTTTATTAAGGCCTTGAGTAAGTGAGCCACACTCAGTGACTAAGAGCTGCATTACCTAGCTATGAGGGCTGAGGCTTTGGACCTTGTAGCACCCTGAAAGGGGACAGGACTACCAACAACCGAGCCAGAGGGCTGAGGTTGTGACAAAGGACCAAGAATGCTCCATCAGAGATGGATAAAAACTGAGGCACACTTGCTGTTGCCCAGTTTTGTCACAAGGAGCTGCTGAAGACCGAAGATGACTATTTACACAACTAAATTATCCATTCCTTAGCTCTCCATTATAATAGTCTGTTATAGTTCTTCTTGACTTGGAAACAAACTGCTTGGCAACAGCATCAGACACAAAGGATCTCAGGCTTTGCTTCAGACAGAACCACAGCAGGACAACAACAGTAATTTAGATCCAGAGAGAGGTTCTATTAAGATCATGGGCATTTCTTACCGTACTTAGGCTGCTCAGTAAGTGGAGAGCTCTGTACCATCCCCCAACACAAAAAGTTTACAAGGGCCATATCATGTTGTTCCAGATCATCCAATCCATTCCAAATAGGAAAGAATTCATATTGTGATAGTAGTCACATAGTTCCCCTTTGCCAACAAAGACATGGGTACCCTAAAGCCAGTTTCCAGTAAGTAGGTTTGTTTTTAAGAGGCTATCGTGCAATCTTGACCCCACTGGAGTCTATGACAAAGGAGCCCAGTGGGATTTTATCCCACATACTTACCCAGTGCTTCTTTAGTATGAACAGTGGGTGAGGGCTGCACTTTGAATGGAGTTGCCTGCATCACTCCTCCTAGTGAGGTGTTCGGAGTGGCTTGAGAAGCATTTCCAAAGCTCACAGAAGCATTTCCAATTCTAGGTGCTAAAAATAGAAGCATTTAATCAACTTTTGAATATGTCGAAACAGATTCTGTAGCCTATGATTTCCCATGGTTTGGTGGTAAGCACCAGTGTTCCAATACTATTTAGTGCAATTAGCATTATGATCTGCAGATACCAAGATTGGAGTACAATGCTATTCTATGCATATCAATCAATTAAACTTGTCTCAAGTGCATACATGGCATTATGTATAGCTGCAACATAAACTGACCTCTAAATACTTATATTAAATATTGGTAACTCCCAAGTAAGACGACTTGACTGATTGACATTGGAAGAGCTGCATAGTCTGCATCCCCAGACAGAATAAATAAGACACGTGCAATGGGATCACTGTTTTTGAAACCGCTCAGTAATTACCTTCTTTCATCTCTGTGCAGCAATCCAATTTGAGACCAGGAGTGCTCACATTTGAGTGCCTTCAAAGGAAAGGGTCAGAGTGTTAGTCTGAGAGAGGTTTAAATACAAAAACAAAACCCTCTTTAAATGAATTCTAGTTTCATTTCAGACACTTCCAGTAATACACTTCAGCTTTTTGAGCATCATCTCTCCCGGCTTGTGTCAAATCAGAGATGTTTGTCTTTCTCCTGGGAGAGTTTCTAATCCAAAAGAACTGTAGTGGTTCATGATGGGCTGTTCCCAGACAGTGATATCCCCATGCTCACGCCCTAAGTGCGCTTTCTTCAGAAAAGCTGAATCAAACAAGTAGATCCCCTAGGCCAGTGGCTCTCAACCTTTCCAGACTACTGTAGAGTAAATCCATGCTTAACGTTGTAGTTATGTTCCTGAAAAATGCTACTTTAAGTGAAACGATGTTAAGCTAATCCAATTTCCTCATAAGAATTAATGTAAATGGGGCGGTTAGGTTCCAGGGAAATATTTTTCGCCAGACAAAATATGTACGTGTGTGTGTGTGTGTATATATATATATATATCACACACACACACACACACACTATTATAAGTTTTAAACAAACAATTTAATACTGTACACAGTAATGATGATTGTGAAGCTTGACTAAGGTGGTGAACTCAGAGGGTAGAAGAGGGTGGAATTTTCTCAGGGAATGTCTTGCTGCTAAATGATGAATTAGCACTCAGCTGAGACCTCAAGGGTTAACACATTGTTGTTAATGTAGCCTCACACTCTACAAGGCAGCATGAATGGAGGGAGGGGCCACAATAGCAGCATGGCAGTAGCTGCAAAGATTCCCTGCCGAAACTGAACATGAGGATGAACGCACGGTATCCCACTGGAGCACACCACTCCCTCCACTTTCCAAAGTGCTGGGAGGTGCATGTGTGTGTGTGACAGACACATACCGCGTGTGTGAGAGACAGACGTGTGTGTGTGTGAGAGAGAGCGCCAGAGATGCGCATTGCCCCTTTAAGTACACTGACCCCAACCTAAGTACACTGCCTTTTTAAGTAGATCAAACAAGCTGAGACAGCAGCTGCTGCCAGCAAGCTCCTTCTATCCTGAGACATGTCATGTGTCCCCTCTGCTCTGTGGAGATGGGAGTACAGGAGGGGGAGGATGGGGACACCCTGACATCAGTACCCCTCTTCCCTCCCACCCCCCTGCACAACAAGCAGGAGGCTCCTGGGAGCAGCTCCAAGGCAGAGGGCAGGAGCAGTGGGGAGATAGACACCTGAATTGCCTGGCAGCTGATAGCCTGCTAAATGGCTGCCACATAGGGAACTTAGGGGAACTGATGGGGGGCTGCTGGTCTACCCTGGTTCCAAGCCCCCTCCAGCTAGCTCCAACAGGCTGCTCTTCCTGCAAGCAGTGGACAAAGCAGGCTGCTGCCAAACAATGTTATAAGGGAGCATTTCTCAACTTTAAACAAGCATGTTCCCTAATTAATCAGCAACAATGTTGTTTTGTCAATATAACCAGGAGGACTTTGAGTGAGGAATTACTGTATCCCTTTTCAAGAGTCTGATTTGTCGTTTTTCCCCAAGTTTCACCTCACTTAAAAACTTACAAGATCAGACACAAACATACAAAGGTGTCACAGCATACCATTACTGAAAACCTGATTACTTTCTCAATGTACCATATAGTTATAAAATAAACCATTTGGCATATAAATAGTGTACTTACATTTCAGTGTATAATATACAAAGCAGTATAAACAAATCATTATCTATGAAACTTTAGTTTGTACTGACTTCACTAGTGCTTTTTACATAGCCTGTTGTAAAACTACTAGGCAAATATCTAGATGAGTTGATGTACCCCCAGAAGACCTCTGCATAACCTCAAGGGTACACATATGCCTAATTCAGAACTACTGCCCTAAACTGCAACACTGTTATGGGATGGATTCAGAATGTTAAATGTAAGCAGCTGATGTAAGCAAGTAACTTACAAGCCAAAACTATAAACAACGCAATTAACATGGTGGGTTTAAGGAAGCAAGAAGTGCCTTCTCTATCTTAGAAAACAAAATAAGGCTTCCTCATTGCAACCCATAGAGCACAGCTGGGTAATACAAGCAGCCTCTTTTAGCAAGGATCAGCTTTTGCAATGCTAGAAGCCCCAGAGCAGTCTGGTACTGTAGGAGGGGAAAGCAGGGCATGCTTACAAAACAGCAGTGTGATGCACTGGATGCAGGGCAGTGGAGCTAGTCCTTACAGTCTTACTAAAAAAACCTGGAACTATGCAATAACAAAAGACCGATGTTTACAAAGTTGTCAGTTTCAAAACATTGGACCTCTTGAAATTTTGATTTGGGTTTTGCAAATATTCTCTAGAATTTGGTCCAGCAGTTCATTTTAACAGCCATTACTATATTTGAAATGTCTTACACTGATGCCTGGTATTGGAATTTTAAGTCACAAAATATAGGTAAGAAACTCAGAGACCCAAAAATCCTAAATAGAGGGACTGTTCCCCACAGATTTCTAGCATGTCTATTAATGGGCTCAAAGCCTAGAGAACTTGGGGAATTCATTTAGTCCATTCTTTCAATGGGTACAACTAATATATTCCAAGGCCAGAAGGGACCACTGTTATCATCTAGTCTGACTTCCTGTGTAGCACAGGCCATGGAACTTCCTCAAAACAATTCCTAGAGCAACATCCAATCTTCATTTAAAATGGTCAGTGATGGAGAATCCACCACGACCTTGGGTAAACTATTCCACTGGTTAATTACTCTTACTGTTAAATTTATGCCTCATTTCAGTCTGATCTGGATACGTTGTGGTAGAATCTCCATCCTTAGAGGTTTTTAAGGCCAGGCTTGACAAAGCCCTGGCTGGGCTGATTTAGTTGGGATTGGTCCTACTTTGCGCAGAGGGTTGGACTAGATGATCTCCTGAGGTTGCTTCCAACCATAATCTTCTATGATTCTAAGGCATTTTGATGCCTTATGGGATGTTGACATGGGAGTGTGACCAGTTATTAAGCTTTCCTAGATGTAGCTGGAATCCAACAACAGTTCTGTAATATGATTAGGTTCAGTCTGTCACCATCCCATTCAGGTCCTTTTAATTTTCCTCCTTGCATTGTGATAGGCCACCTTACTTCTCCAGATCATTTTTCCTTCTTCTTTTAACTCAGTTACACAGTTAAGCTTCTACTCAAAGCTACACGAGCCAATAATTAATTCTTTGGCATACCATGAGTGAAGGCAGGATTGTGAGGACAGTGGAGGGTTTTTCCCCCATCAGAGCTGCAAAGCAAAAGGAGAGCATTGCTTACTCACCCAGCTTGTCCTTGTTTGCACCCAAATTGGTGTATTTTAAGACATGCTAGGGATATTGTGGCTGATTAGTTAGTTAAAGTTGTACCTGACGATTAACACTTTCATTACAACTTAGATACAGACCATGGCAGAGGAAATAGAAGTAGTACTTCAGGTTAAAGTTGAGACTTGGAAGAATTAGGTATTTCAATGGACACTATTATACATATTAGCAGAATTGCATTTTCTAAAATGGATCTCTATAAAGCACTGGTGTCAGTTTTCTATCCTTGAGAGATCCTTTGTAGTAATATTCAGGGTTGTGGGTATTAGTCCCACAAAAAGAATCCTCACTAGGGAGTTTGGGTGAGATGTGTGACAAGAAGTTGGTTTATAAAAGAGGCAATTGGATATTTAACACTTAATTGAGACCAGCTGACTTCCTTTAGTGCTGTCAATAGTTTCACAGAGGAACTAGCAGCAGAGAGTTTCAACCTATCAAGGATAGGAGCAAAAATACCCAACTAAAGTAATGTAGTCCAATTATAAACAGTCTGAACAACATCTGAAGCAAGAATCAGAAGGGCAATTTGTACTTACTGCTGTCCAACGGAGTGGCCATGACTGAAGGTGGAATGTTCCTGAATAGGCTGAGACACAGCATCACCACTCTTGAGCTCAAGTTGTAATAGAGTGTTCCGGAGTTCTCCCACATCTAGTTTAGCTTCGCCTGTGACCTTCTGATATGTTCCCATTGATAGTGATGCTGACACAGACTGATGGCTAGCACCTCCAACAGGCTCTGGCATAGAACTATCTGCTGTTGAAGTACTTGCTGCAGCCCTTGATTGCAGCTTGTCTGGCCCCAGGCACCATGAGGTTTGCAGATTTGTCCTCTGATGTGGTGTTGTCCAATCTTGCTGTAGAGCAGGAATTGGTTTCTCACATGGATCAACCTTTGCAAAAAAAAAACAAAAAAACAAAAAAAAAACCACACACGGCAAACTCTTGTATCATTGCTAATCTGCTCTTGTAGCCATCCAGAAACGAAAAAAGAAATCAGTCTTACCGTACAATGGTAACGTTCACGTGCAGCTAAAAATAAACCCTTGGTGGTCTAAGTAGGTTTTTGGTTTAAGAGTTACAAAGAATATTTTAAAAATTGCATATTGAAAGCAATGTCAGACAGACAAATACAAAACAGGAAAATAGGTACTTCAATGAATCTTGATTTCCAAGTTAAATTGGCAAAATATGTGGGTTAGACACCCAGAGCAGGAAAGTTAAACTTTACTAGCTGTTACAAAAGTGCTGCTGTGATCCCAGCGTATACTTACCACCATTCTATCTGGAACGGATGGTAGCACGGATGCCTCTTCCAGCTTAGCTTCTGGATAGTCTTTGGTCAGCTGACTGAGCTGTTCCAGCTTCTGCTGCAAGAACTGCATTTCAAGGATGGCAGATTCTTTTCTCTTTGTGTAGTCCCTCTCCTCTTCTTCTGAAGGTGGCAAGACCATAATAAGCAAAACAGGCACTGAGTGTCCATTTATGTTTTTCTCTCCCCACCTCAGATATAATATACTTTAGTTTAAATAAAATGCAGATATATAAAAAGCTGTCATAATGTAGGTTGCTACAGGCAAATAATGTGTTCAAAACTAAATTAATCAGGAAATAGAATAAAGCCATACAGTTACATACATCAGATTTTCACACTCTCATCAGACCTACTATGAAAACCATTGTTACAGATCTCTACCTTCTCGGGGTAAATGTGTGCGTTGGGTGACTTTTCCTTGCCTGTGATTTTATTTAGGTGTTTTCCCTTTTGGGGTTCTGTATTTCTCTGAAATTGATTTATGAACTATGGTTGTTCCATGGTTTGTAGAGTAGTTACTGTTTGCTAGGCAAAAGGTACAGAACATATGTACTATGCATGGCAGAAGGAAGAATTAAGGTTGTCTGGGTATCGCTTCAATTACTGTCATTAAGCACGGATTTCTTTGCGATAAGGATGGCATAGGTTTGAGGTGATATATGCAGTTGTATGACTCTTCTGGTGCTGAGTGGAATTTGTTCTTCATTTTCAATTTAAAAAGGGAAATTCACATATTTAAAAATGGACATGTGAGAGATGTAGAGAGTGTCAAGTTTAAAGCAGTCCACAAATACCTTCTGCCTCCCTTCACTATCTCCAGTAAATCTGGAAAAGTCAAGTTTCCTGTGGTTTGTAAGAAGACGGTAATCAGCTGCTAGATCGCAAAGGAATAAGCTGCTCTTGGCCATTCCTAAGTGCCACTCCTTCCACCCTTGAAGGGAGAGAGCATGCTGTACTATACTGGAAAGACTGGGTTTGAGAAGATTAACTGGACACTGCCACTGAATTCAGCTTAGGGAATCTTGGGTTTTACCCTAGTCTCATTTTCTTGCTCTCTTATCAAGGGGGCTGAATGGCACTGCCTTCCAGAAAGTTCCTCAAGTCACAGAAGGAATTAATCTGATACATTCACTTATGTTTACAGGATCCAATAATGTCAGGAGAGGGGATACCAGATTTGGCCAAGGGAATGTATGCAGGCCTCTAAATAGGGACAGTGATGAAGAGCTACTTTAACCAACTAGTTTTCCTTGGAGATAAGGACAAGGACATTTCTGAAGAGAAGTAGATAGATTACCCCATTCTTTTTGTCGTCTCAATCTTTCTTGTTTTCGGTAAACAATCTTTGCTCTCACTTCCTCAAATGAAAGCTCTGAGCCTTCACAGATGAGCATACTTTTATTGTACATCGCCAGTTGCTCAAATTGATTGGAGGTCGAAGATAGTTTTGGAAGAACTGCTGACTTTGAAATGTAGGTAAGATACTCTCTGGGGAGAAAAAATTGTGAAAGATGCATTTAAGTTCACTACGAAGGACTCTGATTATTTTTTAAAGCACATTCATCTAGCACACTTGAGTGTGTATTAGTGCTACTTACACTTTTCCTGCTCCTTCCTGAGAGGACTGAGCTGCAGAAAAATTTGGATCCTAAAAGGTAGAAAGAAGCTTTGAGAGCCTAGTCTTAAAATGTTCACCTACTTTGAGAGAATATCTGGCCCCCCCAGCTGATCTCGGGAGAAGGGGCAGAGAAACAAGAACTGGGTACTCATAGTGGTTTCTTGAACTCTCTACTCCTGTGGGTGTGTTTGTAGTGTTACAGACATACTTGGTGACAGGTATTTTGAAATAAATTACCAAAATAACTGAAACCGGTGTGATTATGTAGTGTCATTTTGACAAATAAAATTTGCAGAATTTTAAAATATTGTGCGTAGATTTTTAAATTTTTTTGCACACCATGCCCTCAGGAGTAATATGTGAGCACCTCCCTGAGCCCTGTGTGGGGGACAGATCAAAGGAAAAATTGGTGCATGCATACCTTGAGAGATTCAGTACATTTCATTTCAGCTCTGTGTTGTGTAGAATGTGTCACTAGCAGTATACAGGTGACTTCTTGCTATAGGGACTGTCAGCAGTTAGGCGGGAGATGAATGTGTCGTGCACTTAGTCAACGCCATAGACAGAAGATCACATCTACTAAGTTTTAAACCCGTTACAAATCCTTTCCCCTTATGCACCATTTAACACTATAATTTCACTTACCCTTCCCCAAGCTCAATGAAGGGCAGATTTTGGTAACTTTTGTTCAGACCACTGCAGAGGCAGGAGTATGAATACGTTTTATGAGCTTAATGGGGCACTGCTCAAAGAGGGCATGAGTGTGTACCTTAATTCTCTATTTCCTGGTTTTCACAAGTTTGAATTTGCTGAACTTGACATCCTGGAAGGACATAAAATACCACCAGGCAACCTTAACTCTGTCATTTAGTTTCCTCTGCTTTTTTTTTTTTTTTTTTTAAGCTGAAAGTATCGTCCATAGGAGTCAGTAGTCATTTAGGCAGCTGTAATCATTATGTAAGTGTGCACTTCAGATGTACTGTGGCCTGGTAAGGATACTACCTGACTCTTACATAGCACTTATCATCAGAAGATCTCAAGGAGAGAAACATTATCCACCTAAGCCCCACCTCTCATAGAGAGCTGAGTACCTAACTCTACTTGAGATTCAGTCAGGAATCTTCTTAGTCTGGGAACAGGTGTAATTTCATGGGCTGGTTACTAATAGAAAGGTAAGGGAGGTATCATTTGATTCATAAAAATCTACAGAATCATAATTATCAATGGTGTGCCCCTCTGTGCAATCTTAGGGAGAAGGGTAACTCAGGGAAGTCTTGCTGCCTACAGACCTCATCTGCCAGCTCCTCCACCAATAGGTGGAAATTTTGATTTAAAAAAAAAGAAAGTAATAAATGGGTCAAGCTAGGTATCATGTGAAAGCTCTTTTCTAAGTTTTCAAATATATTGATTTCAATCACACAGAATAAAGTGTACAATGCTCACTTTATATTATTTTTTATTACAAATATTTGCACTAAAAATGATAAAAAATAGTATTTTTCAATTCACCTCATAGAAGTACTGTAATGTAATCTCTGTATTGCAAAAGTACAACTTATAATAAAAAAAATTTACATTTGTATAACTGCATGCAAACACAAAACCATATAAAACTTTAGAGCCTACAAGTCCACTCAGTCCTACTTCTTGTTCAGCCAATCATGAAGACAAACAAGTTTGTTTACATTTACAGGAGATAATGCTACCCGCTTCTTATTTAAATCACCTGGAATTTAAAACAGGCAGTCGCATGTCACTTTTGTAGCCGGTGTTGCAAAATATTTACATGCCAGATACACTAAAAATTCATATGAGCCTTCATGCTTCTGCCACCTTTCTAAAGGACATGCTGATGCGTTAAAAAATAATGCAAATTAAATTTGTGACTAAACTCCTTCGGGGAAAATTGTATGTCTCCTGCTCTATTTTACCCACATTCTCCCATATATTTCATGTTATAGCAGGCTCGGATGATGACCCAGCACATACTGTTCGTTTTAAGAACACTTTCACTGCAGATTTGACAAAACACAAAGAAGGTACCAATGTGAGATTTCTAAAGATAGCTACAGCACTCATCCCAAGGTCTAAGAATCTAAAGTGTCTTCCAAAATCTGAAAGGGACGAGGTATGGAGCAGGCTTTCAGAAGTCTTAAAAGAGCAACACTACAATGCAGAAACTACAGAACCTGAACCACCAAAAAGGAAAATCAACCTTTTGCTTGGTGGCATCTGACTCAGATAATGAAAATGAACATTAGTTGGTCTGCAGTGCTTTGGATCATTTTCAAGCAGAACCCATCATCAGCATATATGCTCATCCTCTGAAATGGTGGCTGACACGATTGGCTGAACAAGAAGTAAGACTGATTGGACTTGTAGGCTCTAAAGTTTTACATGGTTTTGTTTTTAAATGCAGGGTTTTTTGTACGTAATTCTACATTTGTAAGTTCAACTTTCATGATAAAGAGATTACATTATAGTACTTGTATTAGGTAAATTGAAATACTATTTTTTTGTTTCTTTTTTTACAGTGCAAATATTTGTAATCAAAAATATAAAGTGAACACTGTACACTTTGTATTCTGTGCTGTAATTGAAATAAATATATTTGAAAATGTGGAAATATCCAAAAATATTTAAATAAATGGTATTCATTATTGTTTAACAGCATGATTTTTTTTTAATTGCTTGACAGCCCTAATTATTAGCTTTGTTTAGTATGCCTAAAAGTTGTAATGAAGCTCTGGTTAAGACATCAGCATGCCACCAGCAGTCACTGGAATCCAGGCATAAATTCTATGCACATCCTTACGTAACAATTAAATTACACTGGGATTGTAATTATAACAAAATCCTTTTACGGTGGTCATCATTCGTAGGCATTGACTGGGGAGACAAAGAGTACCGGGCAGTAGCTAAATCTTTGGAGAATACTTCCACGGAGGGCCTGGTTAACCAAACACTTGGGGTACCTTACGCGCTACAAGACCTGCACCCATAAACTGAATCAGGCAAGACTGGAGAGGAAGTATATGGAGCACAAGAAAAAATGTTGACGATGCTGGGACAAGTACCAGCTATGGGTGAGACTCGCCTTATACTAGGTCCCAGGGCACATTTTTCAAGAACAGCTGCTTCTTCTGTGGTAAACTGGAAGCCCAAGGGCATCCCTCAAGCAGTCTCCACATACAAGACTGGTGAGAAACTGTATGAAGCAATCACTTAATGAGAATGTTGCACGGAAAGTAAAGTAGTTGTGTTAGCCCAAAAGATGCTTGCACACATGATACTATCACAGTGAGTATTACACCAAGAACATATGTACGTACAATGATGTGTCTAACAGTGAAAGCAACTAAAACAAATGATTTTATTACTGCAAGCAATGCGACTCGGAGTTCATAAATGGCTTTATAGAGGCTCTAAGTCTAATGGATGGGAAAGGGTGGCAATGGCTAATGTAGAGTTTTGAATGGAATTGAAGAGGAACAAATGGTTAGTAGAAAGGCTCTTAAAGCATTTACTAAAGATGAACTGTAGGATACAAGCAGTTTTTAAGCAGTCTTATCCACAGAAGTGAATCACAGCACATATCCTTAAAAAAAAATTCAAAAGGCATAGCTCTATCAAAGCAGAAAAAATCATGGTCATCATCATCAGAGCACTGATGGTAGTGCTTTTGTTTGTTTGAAATGGCAATCATTGTGTCCTGCACTATGGAATTTCAGGGATTCCTAGCTGCTACCAAACCTAACACACACAACCATGAGGCCTGTACTTCTTTAAATGGTGTACTGGATGGTATAGTGACTTCAGCACAGCAAGGAGGACTGTAAGCTAGTGGAGCACAAGGCTGCCATTTGATCCCAAAGCCTAACGTTCTCAACACTGCCAGGACAACTGTGGCAAATGAGTAACCTACCACTGCAAATGTCTGTTGGTTTTAAATTAATGGTTCTCAGGCAGGGGTATCCATAGCCCTTGGAGTATGCAGAGTTTTTCCAGGGGATACATCAACTCATCTAGATATTTGCCTAGTTTTACAACAGGCTACATAAAAAACACTACCAAAGTTAGAACAAACTAAAATTTCATACAGACACTGACTTGTTTCTACTACTCTATATACTATACACTGAAATGTAAGTACAATATCAAATATTCCAATTGATTTATTTTATTATATGGTAAAAATGAGAAAGTAAGCAATTTTTCAGTAATAGTGTGCTGTGACACACAACCAAAGCAGAGGAAGAAGCACCCACAGGAAGAAGCAGAGGAGTGGCGCACCTACAGGATCATATCTTGAAGAACTACAGCTACTGCAAAGGGCAAGTAACATTTCCTTCATGCAGCGTCCGCGTGGGTGCTCCACTTCAGTTGCCTTCTGAGCAGTATCCCAAGGGGACTTCAGAATGGGATCAAAAACCGAAGACAGTACTGCAGATCCAAGTGCCGCATCAGATCGGATATGGAGCAGGGTGTGATGCTTCCAGAACATATGGACTGAAGAATAGGCAGGGGGTCTACATCTCTCAAAGTGCAATATTCTTCAAAAATTGCAGAAGTCACTTGCAATATAGTTTGTGTATACTCCCACCCTGGGGAGCTTAGCACCTGCACTCGTAACAGATCTAGATACCCCTTTCAAAAGTCTGAGCAGAAATGGGAGTCCCCTTAGACCTAAGTCTAGCTGATCTACTAAACTGCTTAGTCCTATCCAAGTAGAAGGCTAAGGCCATTCTAAAATCCAGGGTATACAAGTAGGATTCCTGCTGAGAACAGTGAGGTTTTGGGGAGAACCCCACTCCCAAAGTTGATGGACAGATTGGAGCTTTGATGGCAAGGGAAGGAGGAATCTGCCTCGCCCGCCTCCATTGTTCTTAAGGTCTGTATGTCCACATCCCAGGTTCCTACCCAAGGTTACATCAGATGTTCATCTTAACCAATCTCCCTAACCCTATGGGCTGACATGATGGCAACTAGGAAGGCCATCTTCATAGATAAATTAAGGGAGCAGGTAGCCATTGATTCAAACAGAGGTCTCCTCAGGTGGCTGAGAACCAGGTTGAAGTCCCAGGATGGAGCGGGGTGTCTACTGTGAGGAAAGAGATTACTCAGACCCTTAATAAATCTGGATGATACCAAATGACCAGAAGTAGAAAATTCCTTGTCTGGGGGATGAAAGGCTAATATGGCAGCCAGATGTACATTGGCCAACCTCACGGATAAACCAGATGTCGTCAGATCTGACGAGTAATCCAGAAAGAGAAACCAATTCAGACTAGAGATTGTAATGACTGCATGAGTGGGTGAATAGCCTCCATTTTTGCAGTTAAGTAGCGTAGATTGATGTTTTTCTACTGTTTAGTAACACCTGTGGCATCTCTATAGAGCAGGGACTTTCTATAGCTGAGATCCATCCAGGACCCAGGCTCAGAGACAGAGCCACCAGGCTGGGGTGAAGATCATGCCCCGCCTTCTAAGACAGGAGATAAGGAATGGTCAGCAGTTTGGTCAATGACTGGATACAGAGTTGAAGCACGTAACAGATGGTGCCAAGCTTGGTCAGATAGGTGCTATGAGAATAACTCTGGCTTTGTCCTGCCTGATTTGTTCATTACCCTTAGAATTAGGGGCACTGGAGGAAAGGCATAGAACATACTCCTCTTCCACAGTAAAAGGAAGGCATCCCCAAGGAGTGGTGACCCAGCTCCCCCAAACAGGAGAGAGGACACCATCTTCTCAGATGTGGTGAAGAGATCGATCTCTGGCCATCCCCATCTCTAGAGTGCATCTTGGAGGACCTGAGCATCCAGATCTCATTTATAGTTGTTGGAGAAGTATCTGCTGAGGGCATTGGCAATGATGTGCTAGATGCCTAGAAAGTAGGCTACTGAAAATCGTGATATAATTGGTTATGCATCAGTTCCAGAACCTTATAGCTTCGGTGCACAAGGAGGCGTTTTGCTCCTCATGGCTGAGCTCCTTCCATAGTGCTCTTCATGGTCCAGCTTCCTCTAGCCAATCTTCTATTCTTCATTCCAGCACCACCTCTCTTCACCCACTTCTCCAACCACCTTCCAACTGCCCCCTTTGGGTACTTTCCAAGCTGCCCACTACCTCCCAGCTTGAGCTATCCTCTCACTGCCTCCTCGCCCCCAAGACAGCATTCTTTGCAGCTGCATCACAGCTGCAGCAGGTACTCGTGTCAGGGTCAGGGTTACTATTCTCAGTCCTCCTTATGACCCAAGTAGGGGCACAATAGCATGCAATTATTTCAATTAAGTGTATGATCATTTTACAGTTCATAGAAGCTTGTAATAGCAAATAAAAATTGAACATAAGGATATATCTACGTTGAACATTCCTTAAAGCACGGCGTTGAGTAAGTGCACTACACAGCCCTCCAAGCAAGATTATAAGTAGCAGTGCAGATAGTGAGGCACTCCTTAGGCAAGTAAAGATACACCTCAACCCTTAAAGTATGTACCCTACATGGCTCCCCATACACCCATGCATGGCTCGCCATACACCATGCCTCCCCAGTCTAATCCACATTGCATCCTGCTGCCAGAGACTTTCCCCTACCACAGAGAAAGGCTGAAAACAACACACTCTGTTTTGTAGTGCCTGCAGAAAGGACTTGTCAATAGTGGATTAAGGAAAACCAATTGATGGGAGTCCTTCTGAAGAAGCTGTGAAGAATGAATCCAATACCAATCTAAGAAACAAAGCAGGAAAAAAGGCCAAGTTTTCATCATGCAAGAGGCTAACAGCAGGGTGCACGAAGTTCTGTTTTAGGATCAGCAGTGATCTGGAAGCAGGGGGAGCCAGTGAGAGAGCCAAGTTTGCCAAGGACAAAATTAGGTTGGTTAATACCAAAGGAACCTAACCTTGATTTACTGTTGACAATACAAGGTAACAAATTGATGTAGTAGTTTGACTACTGGATTAGGTAGATAGGTTGTAGATCAAATAGAATTCTGGAAAGACCTAGGCGTTTTTCAAACCCATGGATTTTAAGGGCATTACAATCATCATTCTAGTCTGACCTTCAAAGCCAGCCCATAGAATCTCATTTAGTGATCTCTGCATCAAGCCCAGACCTAGGGGTTAAGCTAGAGCATTTTTAGAAAGACATCCAACTTTGCTTTAAAGATTCCACGTGATGGTGATCCATCACTTCTAGAGCCTTGTCTACACTACAGGGAGAAGTTGATCTAAGTTATGCAATTTGAGTTACGTGAATAGCGTAACTCCAGTCGACCTAGCTTAGATCTACTTACCATGGGGTCCACACTATGCAATGTCGACAGGAGACACTCTCCCATCAACTTCCCTTACTTTTCTCAACCCGGTGGAGTACAGGAATTGACGGAGGAGTGATCTGCAGTCGATTTAGCAGATCTTCACTAGACCTGCTAAAATTGATCGCCATGTATCAATACCCTGGCAAATGTAGACAAGCCCTCATAACACCTTGTTTCTAGACAAGATGTATCTAGTTTCATTTTCCAGCCATCAGGTCTTATTATGCCTTTCTCTGCTAGATTAAAGAGCCTTCTGCTCTCAGAAGTCTTCTTCCCACATAGGTACTTGAAGAATATAATTGAGTCACCTCAACCATTTATTGGATAAATTAGATTTTACTTTACAAGAACTGGGGATCACCAAATTAAATTAATAGGCAGCAGATTTAAAAAAGTATTTCTTCACACAATACATAGTCAATCTGTGGAACTCTTTACCAGAGGATGTTTTGAAGACCAAGATTATAACAGGGTTCAAAAAAGAACTAGATAAATTCATGGAGGATAGGTCCATCAGTGACTATTAGCTAGGATGGGCAGGGATGGTGTCCCTGCTTCTGTTTGCTAGGAACTGGGAATGAGCGAGGGGGAATGGATCACTTGATGATTCTTTGTTCTGTTCGTTCCCTCTGGGGCACCTGGCACTGGCCACTGTCAGAAGACAGGATTCTAGGCTAGATGGATCTTTGGTCTGACCAAGTATGGCTGTTCTTATGTACTACTTTAAACTCACTGAATGGCAGGTTTTCAAGATCTTAAATCACTGTTATAGCTATTTTCTTAATGCTGTCAGAAGTTTTTATATTTGAAATAGATGGAATTACTTTTATTTGATCTTTATAATAAGAATCAAAATTTATGTAGCTGTTTATGTAACTTGCCCTACTACTGAAATATACTAGCTAGAGCACTCTTTGCTTTAATATATGGAAATTTGTGGGTTGAAGGTTGCTAGGAATTGTCTCCTGATACTAGCTTGTCTGTACATTTGTGTTAAGGCACTATTGCTGCCCATGTACCCTAAATACCATGATTATGGAGGTGGCAGAGAATGGTCTGTGTACTCAGATTTCACCTTCTTGAATTTATCCTATTGGCCTCTGAAATAACTTGCGATCCACAGACTTCAGGTGTTCAGCTCGTATTCCCATGGCAAGTGCATGACCATGTTAATCATGAAGATGATTTTTCTCAAGTCTTTGATTTTAGAAGTTCTGAGATACCTGACTTTTGGAGAGACAGCCTGGGTCACCAGATTCTGAGACATCTCTTCTAGGAGCCATTTGATTTGGAGTCTGGGAATTATGAAGTTGTTTTGAGGCAGCAACTAGAAAAGACAACATAGATGCTCTTTTATATTTAAGGACGTTACTAAGCTACCAAAAAAAACCCCACAACCCACCTTTGCTATTAACAATAGCAAAAATCAACCCCCAAGTCTGAAACCTATTAACCTCTAACAGAGGTCTCAGAAAAATGCACTGAATGTAGCTTCTACAAATTTGATTCTCAAGTGACTACATGAATATTAAAAGAATCTCTGATTAAGGATGCTAACTGGAAGCAATACCACTTCCAAAAGCATAAATTATAGTTTACTGCACCCTCATTTTAGCAACAGTGATGTTGGACACCGTGTGAACTATCTATTCTGGCAAGCAGCACATTTAACAGCCATGCTAAAGTTGTCTTGTTCTAGCCCAAAACCCACATGTCCTCCTATTGAAAGTGTTCTGATGGTTTAATATAAATATTTTCATACTGCAGGCAAGAGAAGGTCTCAGCCTATGGCTCTAGCCCTGGCAGGGGGCAAACTTTTTGGCCCAAGGACCGCATCTAGGTACGGACATTGTATGGCGGGCCATGAATGCTCATAAAATTGGAGGTTGGGGTGCAGGAGGGCATGAGGACTCTGGCTGAGGGTGCTGCCTCTTTGCTGGGATCCAGGGGTTCTGAGTGTGGGAGGGTGATCAGGGCTTGGGTAGGGGCACAGGAGGGAGTCGGGGGGCAGGCTTCAGGCAGCGCTTACCTCAAGCAGCTCCCAGAAACAGTGGCATGTCCCCACTCCAGCTTCTATGCAGAGGTACAGCCAGGCAGCTCTGCGCGCTGGCGCCACCCTGCCGCTCCCATTGGCTGTGGTTCCCGGCCAATGGAAGCTGTTAGAGTTGGCACTTGGGATGGAGGCAGTGTGAGGAGTTCCCTGGCTGCCCCTATGCTTAGGAGCCGGTGTGGGGACGTGCCGCTGCTTCTAGGAGCCGCATGGAGTGGTGCAAGACCCCAATGCCACTCCCTGGCTGGAGCGGAGCAAGCCCTAGACCCCGCTTCCCAGCAGGAGCTTGAAGGATGGATTAAAATGTCTGGAGGGCCGGATGTGGCCCCTGGGCAGTAGTTTGCCCACCTCTGCTCTAGCCAGTTAGTGCTTTTCTACAGTAGGTCTTCACTGGAAGTTTCTGAAGGCTGACCTGTAAGGTTATTATTACAGCTGTAATATGTGGCATTTTATTTGAACAGAATCAATGCAAAGCATTAGTAACTGAAGAGTTCCTGACAGGGGAAGCCTCTGGCTTGGTCTACATTACATACTTACTTCAGCACAACTAAGTTGCTCAGGGGTATGAAAAATCCACAATCCATGAGTTATGTAGTTATACCAACCTTAACCCACCCATGTAGACAACACTAGGTTGCAGAAGAGCATGTCTGGTGAAGATGCTTTAGCAGTGTAGCTGCACCAACGTAAATTTCAAGCATAGCCCTGCTCTCAGATGAGCTAGTGCTAAGGAAGCCTGCAGTAACTCCCCCCACGCACACTTTTTTGGGGCGAGGGGAAGGGAGCAAAAATCCCTAAGATTATGAAATAATTAGGAGAGGAAGAAGCAGAATCCACAAACATGGCTACACGTCTTGTGCACATATCTTATAAGGGAAATAAGCCTTAGAGTTTCAAAAACCTGCATCTATCTTGGGGTTTTTACCCAAACCTACATTAAAAACACTATGGCAAAATATTCCATGAACTACACACACTTAAATGGATAGTTCAGCATTAGGCTCACCTTGCGTCAATGGATGACTTCGAGGGATACGATTCTGGAACAGTCTAAATTGAAGACAGATGGAAGTTAGTTAAGGTTGACTATTAATACTGTGGTTCCAATAGACCAAAAATCAAAGATGAAGTGCCAAATTCATCACTAGCATACGTGGACGCCACACCTTTGATTTCACAGGAGGTATCTCTGCTTATAGTAGTGATGAATTAGGCCCTTTATGGCAAGATCATGGTAAAGCAGAAGCTGGACTGTAACAGCATGATAATTCAAGTATCACTAAGATAGCCAATTGCTTGAATCGCCATTATAAAGTTAAGTATCTCACAGAACACTTCCAAAGCACGTTAATTGCAGTGGACCGGGCTATTTTTGTTCTTTAAAATAGAAAGAGCGACAGGGAATGGATCACTTGATGATTCACTGTTCTGTTCATCCTTCTGGGGCACCTGGCATTGGGCACTGTCGGAAAACAAGATACGAGGCTAGATGGACCTTTGGTCTGATCCAATATGGCAGTTCTTATGCTCTTAAGTTCTGGACCCCTTCACAAATAAGACACTGCAGTCTAACTCTCTTTAGTGTCAGTTGAAAAAGGTAACCCACAAGTCTAGACATATTGAACAATGAGGAAGTGTTGATGTTTAGCTTGTGTGAATCCTTTACAGGAAATTCAGTTGTCTTTATCCCTGCTGGAAGATGTATATTTAGGCAGGTTCAGTACTTTACTGAATACCACATTTTAAGCAGTTCCTATTTGCAAGATGTGTGCACCATGTGCGAGCAAATAAAAAAACCTACCTGTATTGTTCTTGCAGATTTTCCATTGGTTCTGCCTGATTATGAATACCCTTTTGAAGAACAGCACCAGCATGCTGTATATTCCCTTCAGTTTCAAGCTGTTGAGCCCAAGCAATGTACAGAGCAGATGTCCTAGTACCAACTCCTTGGCTGTAGATATAGTCAAAAAATTGACTAGGAGCACTGATGAATTCTGCCTACAGAACATAACATGCATACCAATTAGCACATTAGAGACAAAAAGGATTTACAGTTAGAAGTTGTGATGCTTTTTTAAAGGCTACCCAACATTCCCCATTATAAAACTTAATGATTCTTGTGTCTATGGCATATCTAGATATCCCATACGTTACACATGAAAGACTATCCTTTTTTTCTAAAAGCACAATTGAACCACTTTTCTGATGCAGAGAGAAACTTGGAGGAAGGAGGAAGTAATCCATGCTGCCCACAAGCCCATCTATCAAGTACTTGGTGGGTGGAAAGGATATTTCTCCAATCATATTAACGGAACAAGACTGAAAAACCCTCTCCTCAAACTCCATTAAGACAGACTAACATTTGAAATCAGTGTTGTAGTGTAGATTCCTCCCCCCAATGGCCTTGTCTACACTAGGATTTAAAAATGTGATGTTAGTGCAGTTTTAAGAACAGCTCAAGGGCAGAGAGCACCCTGCTATCTAACAGTGAGTTTCAGCTGGCCTTACTAGCCCACTGTACCCCAACTCACTATTATCTGTATCTGACATTACTCCTGAGGGAATTTTGTGCCAAAAAAATTAAGAATTCTGTACACAATATTTTAAAATTCTATTTTATTTATGAGTAAAGATGTGTCATGTAATAACTCATTGAAAAGCATGTGGCTCACTGTTATGAATATTGTGTAAGGTAGGTGCAAGCAACTAATGCAAAACTATGACAAACTGAAGTTATAATTCTTTAAGTGTATTTTCTTGTCAAACAGGAGTTATCCCTCCTTAAACAAAAGAATGGGGTTTATCCACCAGGCAATTTCAAAGTATTTTGGAAGTCAGTCAATGCGAATGTATTTACATATCAGATAAACAAAGCTAACAAGTGGGAGAGGAAGAGAAAGTGTGTCTACATTCCAGCAGGGAAGAGAAACTTTACCTGAGCTATAAAGATGGGGTGGATGTGGCATGACCCTCAGATAATAAGCAACTGAATAACCTGATTGCATACAATATTAGTGTATCGTGTAAGGTCTTTTACAAATGCCCATAACACTGGTTATTAATACTTATTGATAGTCTGTTTTAAATTTTGTGTGCCAAACACAGGAAGGAACAACTCCCACCCAGCCAGGATTGTGGGTAACTATTTAGTGGTCTCCTATACAAATTAAGCATGGTAGAATCAAAATAATGGAAGCTCTATTTACATACAGGGGTATGAGAAGCGCACAGGAAGGGAAGAATAGCATGAGTTCAGCTTCCTCATAGACACAGCCTGCTTCCTAAAGTAAGGTCAAACTTTGGAAGATAAGCAAGGAAGGACAGAGAGCTATTTTAGGCATCCCTCACTGGACAAATGCAGGAGAGAAGTGCTTTGCAAGCTGAGAAAGATGGGTCCTTGAACCCCTCCATAGGGACAGTTGGAGTCTCTGGGAACCGGATTATAGAGTAAGGGAAAAAGAGCACCTAAAATCTTTCACTTGGGGAAGACATCGGAAGCCACCCTTTTGTTCTTCTGGGAAGAGGTCCTACCCAAAAGTATAGTTAGCCATTTTGAGTCATCTTGCAGGAAGCATGTGATAAGAATTTTACTTTGAACCAAGATAGTAGCTTGTTAAGTCTTCGCTATTAGAAAGCATATTTTGTTTTACTTGTGATCCTTTCTATCTTTATTTCTTTGAACTCACTTAACTTATGCTCTTTGTTTTGTTAAATAAGAAGCAGGTACCATTTTCTCTTGTAAATGTAAACAAAACTTGTTTGTCTTAATGATTGGCTGAACAAGTAGTAGGATGGAGTGGGCTTGTAGGCTCTGAAGTTCTACATGGTTTTGCTTTAGAGTGCAGTTATGTGAACAACCAAAAAAAAAAAAAAAATCTATGTTTTAAAGTTGCACTTTCACAGGAGACTGCACTACAGTCCTTGTATGAGGTGAACTGAAAAATACTATTTTTGTTTCTCAAAAATGCAAATATTTGTAATAAAAACACACTTTGATTTCAATTACAACACAGAATACAATATATGAACATGAAGTGTAACATCCAACATATTTAATACATTTCAATTGGTATTCTATTGTTTAACAGTGCAATTAAAACTGAGATTAATCTCAATTTTTTAATTCCAAATTAATTTTTGAGTTAATCACATGAATTAACTGCAATTCAGCAAGAACTTTAATTCAAATAATTTCTGATACTGGTGAATTCCCACATATTTTCACTTCTTAGTACATATCTAAGTGTACCTACTAGTTTAATGCAGTACTTAACGAATCTCGGGTCCTGATGGTATCTCTCTTCACTGATAAACACTTTCACAAGCTGCTCTAATGAAGTGGACAAGCATTGCTGTCTCTCCTGAAGCGGGAAAGTGCCTTCCACCCACTGAATGTATCTGGAACAAGAGGAACAGGTCACTGATGTAGCACCTGCAGTGTTTTAGGATACACAGTATTAGGAAAGCAGTGCAAATGCCAACCTGTCCCACGGATCGAGAGGGTCTTCTCCTTGATAGCTCTGTATCTGGGCTTCAAACATCCTGCAACACACACAAAAATTAGGCCTTGAGCAGCAACTAAGGGGAGGAGCAGGGCAAAACCCAGGGGTCAGACACCAATAACACAAAGGGCTGTGACAGCCCCTCCCCCCAGCAGCCGACCCCCCTTCAGCCCCAGCAGCATCCCCGCCGCCGGCCCCCCCCTCCCCAGAGGACCCCCCGGGGCGGGCCCGCTCTCCCCGCCCCTCCCATCGGTGGGGGGCCGAGTCCGGCCGGCAGCAGCTCCGCTCCGGCCCCTCACCGCGCGCGAGCCGCCAGCTCCATGGCCTCACGGGACGGTCCGCGAGAGCCACCTCCCCACTCAGTGCTCAACGGCCCGGGCCGGGCGATTCGAATCCCCCGCGCAAGCGCGGTGCCGCCCAAGGCGCCTTCCGATTGGCTGGGCTCCTGCAGGCGGGCAGCCAATCCCAGGGAGCGCCCTGAAAAGCTTCCGCTACTGGCCGAGGAGAGGGGGCGGGGTTAGTGCTCCCATGGTCCGGCCCCCCCCCGCGGGGCCGAGCACCTGCCCGGACCCACCTCACCCCACCCTCCACCCCTGGGTCTGGCACGCCCCAGTCCCACCCCACCTATAGACCCCTCCTCACAGGGTGGCTGCCTGCCTGGGCTCTCCCCCGGAAGTTGGGCACCCACCAGACACAGGCATGCGGCACACTGGGCTACCAACCCAGGGTGCGCCGCATTTTGCATCAACAGCAGCATATCTAGTGACTCCATGCAGTGCCAACGCAAGCAGCCAGCCATGCACACGCCCAAGCGGCAAACAAGCTCCAGCGGCTGTATGCCAAAGTAAGTTGCACTGTTCTTGTAGTGAGGACGTGGCCTAAGCTGCCCGACTGCAGGTGCCCATTTGTGGATGGCGCCAATGTAGAAATAAATGCCTCACTCCAGCTAGGACTTAGGCACCCATCCATCATGCAGAAAGAGGCAGGGCTTAGCACACACTCCTGTTGTCTCCATCTCCCCTTGGCTAGTTTAGGCTGCTTCCTATCTAGGGCCTGGCTTTTGTGGCACCCATCCTTCAATACCCATCTTTCCCCATTCATTGTATAGGGACCTGGGTCCTCCCGGAGCTCAGCTTTGTGGATCACAGTGTTGTTCCCATGTAAGCTCAAAAGCTTGTCTGTGTCACAAACAGAAGTTGGACCAATAACTTCTTACCTCACCCACCCTCTAATATCGCGGGACCAACACAACTACAACAGACGCTGCATACAAGTATTGTTCCTGTGATTTTCTAGGTGCCTAAAAGTTAGGTCCTGCAATATTCAACACAGCAACACCTAAATCATTTGTGACTCTGGGTCCATGTCCACTAATTGCAGGGAACTATCAAAAGAATTGCTTTCTTTTTAAATGATCATTGCATTCTAGAAGAGACATAATTGGATGGCATAGGAAGGAAACCGAATAGTGAAAAATACACCTAACCAGTGTATGACTTCAAAATATTAAGAGAAGTTGCTTTAAAAGGGAGAATTCCAGTTAATAGTCCAGGTAAATAAGAAACAACTTAAATTAATAAAATACAAAAAGTTTCTGCTTCTGAGGATCAACATTTGCTATATACTACTGCCACCTATGGGATCTTAACAGAAGTAGCAAAGAATCTGAAATCCCATTGGCAAGCATCTAAGGGCACATCTTTGTTGGCAATGTTAAATAGCTTGTGTGTTCGCGGTGCTTTAAAACAAAAAATCATCTCCACAAGGGGTGTAGCTACCAATGCTGGGAGCACAGCTACTAGTGCTTGTGCACTGTCTACACTGGCACTTTACAGCGCCGAAACTTGCAGCACTCAGGAGGCTATTTTTTCACACCCCGAGTAAGAAAGTTGCAGCACTGTAAAGTGCCAGTGTAGACAAGCCCAAAGTGTCTCCTTCCAATGATTCCTGAAAACAGTGTTTAACACCTAAAGTCATCACATGTGATCACAGTGTTTGCTGAGCATGCAATGGAAGCTGTAGAATCTAGAAGAGCTGTCAGATTCTTGGACAGCTCACCCTTCCCCTAAGGTTATCAGGGCTGAAAAGAATTGGTGAGATTTCATCTCAGAGGATTGTTTTTTTCTTTGTTCTCTACAGTCACTAATGGAAAGTTACCAAGTGAGATTTCAAGGAACCATATTTTCATTAAATAATGCTGTAAGCATTTGATGGGGGAACTCCCCTTTTGAGCACTTCCTGCTGCTACTTGCAGTACTGCAGGCCCCTTCCCACTCCTGGCATCCCAGGGTGTCAGCTTCACTTGGTGGGGTTTTCAGTAGCTTGGCCCTTCAGCCAGGTCTCACACTCAAAACAAACCCCTTCCAAAATAACAAAAATCCCACCAAGCTGTTTATCTGCCCTCATCAGTCTATAGCCCCAGCTCTGAGTCCTTTAAATTCAGTCTCTCAGGCTTCCAAGTGGTCCTTGTCACCTTCTCAAGGTTTACACCACTTTGCAGGTTGAGGCACCTGGACCTGCCCACTGCTCCAGGGACCCTATAAACAGCCATCACACACTTGCTCACATCAATTCATTACTGCTACTTCCCTGGGCCTCTTCCCACTCGGCCCCTTTATCTTCACCCCTTAGCTCAGGGTTACAGTTCTCAGATCCTCTCTCCACCAGCTTATGTAACTGCAGCCAGAGCCAAACTCTTGTTAGTGACAGAGCTTCTAAGAGGGAGCGAGGGGAACTCAGTCCCAGCAAGGGATGGCCCTGCGGCTCCTTTTAGCTAAGACTGCTGGACAGTGGTTGGCTGTTTCCAGAAGGCCTCTCTAGGCAGTCCTGGAGGACCCAACTAACTTCCTTTCCTGGGGAGGGTATACAGTAGACTCTCAGTTATCCAGGATTGGATTAACCAGGTTGTGGATTAACCAGGATGACAAAAAAAAATAATACATATAATTTGCAGGACCGGCTCTGGCTTTGTTGCCGCCCCAAGCCCAGCAAAAAACAAACAAACAAACAAACAAAAAAAACCCACACCAGGGCTCAGCGCAGCCAGTGAACCAACACTCCCTCTCCCCAGTGCAGAGTGGCTGGTGAATCAATCCTGCCCCCCATATTTCCTATGGATGGTGATTATCTGGGATTTTATTAACCAGGATTAATTTTTTCCCTATCATCCTGGATAATCGAGAGTCTACTGTAGTAGGATTGCGGGACCTTGAGCAGGAGGCTGGGAAGGCGCCTAATACACCCATCATAGCATGTTTCTCTTTTGTAAGGCCAAGTGCATTGATGTAAGAGAGCCTGAAACAATAACTTTAAGCAATTGCTTTTGATGTTTTCAACTAGGCGCAGTCAAATCAAACACTAGAAATAGTAGGGACCATATTCCTAAGAGTGCCTTGGGACAAAGTGCACCCTTATTCCTTGAAACATTAAAGAGTGAGAAGTGTTTTAGAGATAAAGAATTTATAATAGCTGTTGCCAACTTGCAATTACAACATAAGATCCCATATCAAAAACTGTTAAAGTAACAATAACACTTAGCTTGTTGCTGAGAATTGTAGTGGTAGGTGTAACTGGCTTGCCTGCCTGAATCCAAGTGCAAGCCTTGTGGATGGTATGTGTGCGTTTTTGTAGATCAAGTTGTTTGTGCACATCTGTTGATCATGCTCAATACATAATGATCCCCCCTCCCCCCCCACAAAATACTTGGTTCCTACTCCAAAGTTCCTACTATCATTTCATCTTTTATTTAAAAAAATACATACAGTTTAATGGAATTTCAACTCTTTTCAGATTTCCTAATTAGCTCTCTGAGATTTGGTCGGATCTTGTCCAAAGATCAGAACCAGTATTATTAAAATTACTGTGATTGGGAACCCCAGTGTGCATGGTTTGCAGCACTCACATTTAGGAAAAATCTTCTGTAGTAGCTTATTAACATAGTTAGCAAAGTTATAAACACTCTAACCCAACGCATAACAAAAGTGGTCAGATCTAGTCAACTCAAACCACTCACAATACAAAAATAGGATTTCTTCATCAATGAAAATAATCCATGTATTTTATTTTTATAGGAATATGCACTCTGAAATTGTGTGGAGACATTCCAAATCAAGGCCCTGTTCTGTAGACTTATGCATGTGTTTAACTTTAGATATATGACTAGGCTCATTGATCTTTTATCTGCTGGGAATTCTCAGTTTTGCCCACTACAAGAAATAACAAGATTTTTTAAAGGATCTTCTGTAATGCGTCGGTGGGTCTACTCACATGGGTCAGTTTTAGCAGTTTAGCAGACCGTCTAAGCATCTATGATCCAAAAAAAAAACAAAACCCCAAACCAACCAACTAATGTGCATTGCGTTGACCAATAACATTGCTCTTTATCTATTTTTTTTCCTTTCAGTTTTGGCTCTGTTGCTCCAGATGGACAGTTTTATTCACCCACGACAAAGAAATGTGCCATATTTAGTGCTGGACTAGCAGTTCTTATACCAATCAGATGTGCCTCAGGTTATATCTGCACTGCAATGTAAGCCCTAACCTGGCTTTCATCTCTACGGAAATGTTTTGGACTTGGCTCAGACGGTGGAGGGTCAGAGCCCGAGTCAAGCCAGGAGCCAGGGTTCAAGCCCTATCGTTTTACAGTGTAGAAGCAATCTCCCTCCCCCACCCCCAGACTTGGGTACTTGGATTCACTAAAAATATCCCACAATGCTACAGGCCGACTTCCTTTGTCTTCTCTCTCGACTCTCCAATCAACTCTCAGGAAACTGGCACACCCCCCTTCACCTTGTTCTACAACATCATGCTTATTTTATGATGAGTTTGACTGTGTGCTGGGGATTGCACCGAGCATGAAGCCACCGGCGGTACACGATGACCTCGTCAGCCAGGCTGGTGGCCTGCTGGCTCCAGAAAACAGCATGGAAATCGATGGGAGCCAGCAGCAGGTGCCGAATGAGGCAAATGAAGTGATTCTGCTGATGAAACTGGTCCTAGAGGAGGCTTTGCCACAGAAGCAGCTACAGCACATCCTGGGGCCATACTTGGAGGAGCTTTTTGATGTCTCCCCTCGCCCTCCCCCTCCCCCCGCCCCCAAAGAACAGCCCACCACGCATGGAACTGGCAGTAGAGACAAAAGAGGGAGAGCTGTCCCAGAACCTGGTAAGTTTCTGGCTCCATTTTTATGTTTATTCATGTAAGAATGGGAGGGATTTCTGCTCTATGAGCCAATGTTAAGTTATTATAAGCCCCATCTAGCAGCATGTATTCAATAATGGTGGAGTGAATCCCAGCGCCTTCACATCACCTCCCACTGCAATGTGGAATTCAAAATGGAGACCAGGAAATCCAGTTGGTAAACAGGCATTTACAGGCCTGAGTAGACTTCCCTTTTTGTTAGTACAGACCAATTTGTTAAAATAAGAACCTTATACTATCTTCCCAGTACGTATGCCAATCGGTACAAATTCCCAGTGTAACGAGCTGCCTGAAAAGACTGAACAATGTGGGACGGGGAGGGGGAAGAGGTTCAAATGTAGTTCATTTCTGTTAAATGTCGTCCAAGCATTCCTGGGGTGACAAAATCAGTCACAAATATGACTGGGAGTTTGAATTCAGCCCAGAAATTTGTCAGGGGGCCGGTAGTGGAGTTATGCGTGTTTGCATGCAGTCCTAACAGGCTCTGTCGGAAGCCAGGTAGAGGCAGTAATCCATGTGGACGCTAACAGAGCATCCTGTTGATTCCCTCATTTATTCTGACCCTATCCCGTGGGCCGAGAGTTGAGAAATTTTCGGTAGCAGGAACTCCAGATTTATTAGTCACATTTCGGGGAAGGGCGTCTATTTCAGGGCCACCTTGTTAGCTCACCAACCCCTCCACTCATACTGTTTAGTCACCATACATTCAGAAACTTCAGTGACATACATGCCTGGTTTCCCATCAGCAGCTTGGAATGACATCTCTCTTCGCCAGTCTGGCACCGCAAGAACTGATATGGCCTCCAAATTCTACGATGCCTGAAATGAGAGAGAAAGCTTCTGTAGCACAAAACAGCCACCAACTTCCCCACAAACTCCATTTCTGGGAAAAATTTATTTTTTAATAATAGTGTTGTAGCGTTGTTGGTTCCATAATATTAGAGACTCAAGGTATGTGAGGTAATATCTTTTACCTCAGCTTCAGTTGGTGAGAGAGACATGCTCTAGGGCTATGTGTAGCTCTTCTTCAAGCCTTGGAAAATGTTACTCAATGTCACAGTTAAATACAGTGTGGAACAAACTCTTTAGCATAAGACGTTAACACCTATTTCAAGGGCAACTTCACCTGGAACTGGAAAAGGCAGTCCTGTGTCTCAGTGTCCAAGGGTTGGAGCAAGGAGCTGGGAGGGCCTAGGGAGAGGCCTGGGATCGAGAGGTGAGGCTGTGCTAACCACAGGCTTATGGGAAACATACTACATACAGATGTGGTCTCCTCATCTCAAAAAGGATATACGGGCATTAGAAAAGGTTCAGAGAAGGGCAACTAAAATGATTAGGAGTTTGGAATAGGTCCCATATGAGTTGAAGGCATTGTCAATACAGTGGAGGATCAATATCATGCAGTAAGAACTGGAGTAATAGAAATGGGATGTAATTTAATGCTATAAAATGCAAGGTTATGCACATAGAGACTAATTTTTGCTATAAGCTGGGTCTCATCAGTTGGAAACAACAGAGGAAGGGAAAGACCTGGCTGTATTGCTTCTCTGTGCTAACCTAAGGTTTTTCCAATGCTGTATTCCAGCTGACTAATAAAGCCTGCTCTGTTTTGAAAAGGCTGTATGGAGTTGCAGCAGATACTTGAGATGCAGAATAAAAGTCTCTAAACAGGAGTCTCCTTCAGTGGGACTCTCGGGGCAGAGCTCAATGTGAGAAATAGGGGTGCTAGGAGACAGGTATTAAGACTGTTTCAAGGCCAGGGGTAGCACAGATCCTGTAAATCCATGCTGCACGGTGCTCATGAAATCGTTCAACTCAAATTGACAATCCTGGAGAATTAACTCCTCTTATAAAATAGAGCATAGGCATTTTCTCTCTGCTTTCCCCAACAGCCTCATCAGCTCCTTTCACACGGGCTACCAAATACACAGGGGATGGCAAAGCCTAGCCATCACTATTACCATAAGCTTCATCTGGGACCATGGGCCTAGAAGTGAAAATCTCCACATCATCCCTCTATCAATCTCCTGAGCGAACAGATCTACAGAAAGTTGAATTGTACATTTATCCACAAGAGGGTAGCAAACAACAGATTTTCAAAGCACCTCTGTGCCTGCCACTGTTCTTTTTGTATTTAGAAAAAAGTTCATCCAGAGTATTGTCAGTTTTGTCAGCTATTGAAATGTTTGTATCTAGTTTAGATACAGATTGTACAGCAGAGGTGTATGGAGCTTTTGTGCTGTGCTTGATGGAAGTGCATGTATTATTCTCTGGACTTTATGGCTAACCTAGTATATTTATCAGGTACAGCCCTCAGACTCATGTGCTAATATTTGTACAGGTGCTTGGGAGCCTAATTACAGCTACCCATTTTTGAAAAACTTAGCCGGAAACGTTTGTCTTCAGACACCCAATATCACCCCTATGGCTAACGATAAGATGAGCAATGTATCTTATTCCTCAAAAAGAAAGAAAAGGAGGAGTATGTAAGTTGGGCCCCCTCTATCTAACAGCAAATAAAACGATCAAGACTGGTCTCTTCATCACCCTGACATTCAGGTTCTCAAAACCATCTCTCAGATCAATGTGTCCTTATTTTGAAAACTTCACTATATAATTGTTGTTAAGAAGCTAAATGAACCTGCACTTCGAAATCCACAGGGTTCTAAAATAATATAAAGGAGGTCGTTTTAACATCTTGAAAACAACAGAGTTAAGATTTGAGGTAAACTTTCTCCTTAAACCACTTGTTTATGTCTATGTCACTTTCAGAGTTATTTTATTCAAATAATGCTTTATAGGTTAGAGTTTGGAGGCAGAGGAAAAATGCATGGAATCTAAATGGGAATGGCAAGTTGTTAGCATTTGGCTTGGAACTTTGCTTCCAGGATCAAAGTGAAATACCGTTACTTTACTACCCATTGCTATGATCCATTCCCATGAACATTAAAACTCAGACTCTGCCACTTCCAAGATGTTTGCTCTCTCCACTCATGTCCACTCGCTTCTTGATAGCAAACCTTGACAAAGATGAATCTCCTCCAATAGGAAGTGGTGCGAGATGTTTTGGCTTTGCATTTGAATATAGGCCTGGCTGGCAGTGCAGGAAATCCAGCCATCACATTCTCAGTCTACTATAAACAAAGGAGCAGGGTATTACTAGTGCCTTACTTTTAGAATAACTTAAGGCAGTATTTTTTTAAAGAACCATGAAGCCTATGTTGTGATTTGTAGGAAGCATCTAACTGCAGCTGGGGCTCTTCTGGATGTTTTTATGACAAATTACTCTCAGATGACTCTTTAATGCAGTCAGGTTTGCCTGTTGTCTAAGCCTTCAGACTTGATATAAAACATCTGGTTAACAAGTCAGCTGCACCAAATTGCACTGTGAGGTAAATCAGCCAGAGAAACCTTTTTGTAGTTGGTGGAAATGCAAACATTAACTTCAGTGTTTTTCTCCTTCTTAGTTTAATTTTTTCATATGAATTGAGCTAAAGCCAGCTGTGCCTCATCCAGGCGAAAATGTCTGCCAGGCAGAGTATATCTGCCATACTGGTTCCTCAGCACATGCTCCCTCAATCATAACACAACTTCATATACCCACTGAGTAAGAAAGTGAAAATACTGAGTAAGTCCTGCCAAGACTTACACACATGCTTAACTTTGTGCACTGCGAATAGTCTTCTTGTTGTAGGCATTGATGTCAATGGGACTGCTCACACTGAGTGATGTTAAACACACGCAGGATCCAGGTCTAAGTCTTTGTAACTGGTGCCAATTTGACACCCCCAAATGCTGATCCTGTATTTGTTATACACAGATCAGGTAGAGCAAATAGTGGCAGTATAAGCTTCTGCACACTGTTGCACCAATCCTTACCTGACAGGGACTGCCTCTGTGGATATTTCTTCAATGACAATTAAACTGGGCTTTTCTCGAGCTTTTAGCCCAGTCCTCCCCTGCTCACGCCCACTCGCCCTTCTGTCCTTACAGAAAAACCTCTGACCTGGGTTTGGAGCTACTTCAACTCTAGGCTAGCTTACCCAGCGGGGGATGTGGGTTACAGCCTAGTCTCCATTTAAAATTAGACTGGAGCCCATCCACTTTGCAGTAAGGACATAGACTAAATCACTCAAGTGGTGATAGTCCTCCAATGCCTTCCCACAGTTCCCCTGAAAGACAAGTTCTCTTGAAATTGAGTGGGAAAGAATCCTAGGGTGTCTCAGCCTAAGGAACCATTGGCTAAGCCCCTAAACACACATGGGCCAGTGCAGAAATGGTGAGGACACCGTAACACCAGTAAGGCTTTGCAGTGGTGATGCTCACACCCAGACTAGGCTAACCGGGGTGCTCAGAGCTGAGTGCCAATCAGCAGGGTTATCTGTGCAGTGAAAGCCTAGCCTAGAAGGGAGAGGGGAGTTCTGGCTGTCAGGCCACTTTAATAAGCATAAATCATACTTTGCCTTTATATCTTCATGCATTTTTCAAAGGTGCACAGATAGCGGATAGGTTTCAGAATGGTTTTGTTAATGGGGTGTCACCATTGAGTGGGGATGTTTAAAGTCAGTCCCACAGGCATTGATTGTTGGTGACCTGGTAGAAAATCCATGCACATAGCTGATGAAGTTTACAGCTTTGCAGGACACAAAGATTGAATATAATGATAAATAATGATGAGAACAGGCCTGTTTTGTGCCTGTGATGGAAAGTTCATTGGAAAAATTGGGCAGTGTTATATATGCTACAATATTTGGGCAAAATGGCGTGTTAAAGTCAGCCCATCTTTTAGGTGTAACTTCTTGTTTTGAGCACTAGTGTTCTATGAGCAACTGTGCTTGTCTTGTTGGCTTCCAAGAAGAATCCAAGGTGATGTTTCAAAGCTCTGAGGGCTTGATCCAAAGCCTAAGCATATCAATGGAAAAACTCTCATTGAATTCAGTTGGCTTTGGATCAGCCAAAAGGTCTGGGTCCAGGTCAATTGAGAGATTGACCCACACCTCATTCCTTACTCCTGGGGTTAAAATGAGCAGAGAAGCCCGGGAGAGATGTGTGGACAGGGCCTTTTCCATGAGGCCCTGACCATGGAATGGGCCAGAGCCCGGAGAGGTTATCCTTCCACACACAGCAAGAGGCTAACCCTTTCCTCAGACATGGGCGTAGGGATGGGAGAGAGTTGGGTGGGGCAGTTCTTAATAGCAATATAATGGAGTGAAAGAGTAGTAGAAAATTCTGATTGGTGGTCAGCAGTGAATTGTAGCAGTTTAGAGTAACTGTGCATTATTGTGGCCTGTTAATCACTGGGGAGGCGGGAGGCATGCAGAGCATGGGATGGGCAATTTTAGCATGTATGTTTTAAAACTTTGGCCCAGTGTATGGATTACGTATTTGCTAATTACCTGGTTTGCCTAAAGTAAAGTTAAATTTAACTAATTGGTTTTGTGTATTTGGCTGTAACACACACATGTGTGTGCATGAGAGAGAGAGAGAGAGAGAGAGAGAGAGAGAGATGGCACTGAAAAGCCGAATCAGGGGTCAGGACCTGTTGTGCTAAGCCCCGTACAAATACAGAACACAAAGACAGCCTCTGCCCAGATACAGTCTAACTATGAAGGAGAGACAACAGGTGGGTAGGGGGAGCACATAGTAATAGTCAGGTGATCGTGAACAGTTAAATGATAAGCAGGGGTCATGTGAGTTTGTTGTTCTTTAAAAACAATAAGTATGGTTCTTGGGGAAGCAAGAGTGACTTGTGGGTAAAATCAACTGCATGTCGCATGTCCCACTGTGTGAGGGGCTAGATAGAATTGCTACTTTTTGGGAACAGAACAACAAAGAGGCCATTCTTTTTGTCTCATGTTTATTTATTTTTGTTAAATCATTTTAAAATAAATTCGCAGAGTTAAAATTTCCATCACTCTGCTTGAGCTGAATCCACATTGGTGAAGATATCTAGGTATCCCCAGAGTCGCCCTTTAGAGATAACTTATCTCGGGGCCTCCACCACCTACACAGTGAGGAGAGATTTCCTGGTGCGTAGGTGTCTCTTTTTTCACAAAGCCAAAGTTTACACATTTTTTAGTAGTTTGCTGTAACACTGTGTCTGTATGCTAGTATACTGTGAGAAGTAAGGTATAGTTGTATTCATTTGTATTATCATGTATAACTCATTGGTAGCTTTGCCACTTGTGAATAATTTACACACCCCAAAGTCTTGCTCACCAATCAAATGTTTCTTCCACACTCCAATGGATTCCACATGTATGAATTTATTTAGAGATAAGCAATAATAAAAAATGCCCATTCTAAAAACTGTATGCACCCTAACAATTTATTAGACTCACAACAACATAGCAATGAGCACTTAAGTTATCAGCACTTAATTCTTCTATACAGGTAACAATTTAACATAGGTGACAGCAGTATTAAATAATCATACAGAGATAACAAATAAGTTCACCCAGCCTGCAGCCTGAAACAGTCAGAAACCAGTGACAAATCAGTAAATCAAAGCAACAGAAAGGTTCCCCATGTGGAACATATTGCCCCTTCCCCTAAGACCATTCAAATAGATAGCGCCATACCTGGAAATCCATCAAATTCAGGCTATGTCAGACCAAAAGTGACAACAAGCCCCAGAGTCCTGAAGCCCTCACAGAGACCATCTTTCCCTTCTCTTTGATAAGAAGGGGGATCTAGCCCACATCCCTCTGCTGACCATAGCTGTGGCCCAGAGAAACAGGTGGTCCTGCAGGTATGCCCATCCCAGGCCATTTAGGGCTTTCTAGGTCATAACCAACACTGTAAACTCCACCTGGAGACCAATAAGCCAGCACAGATCCTAGAGCAGGGATGGGCAAACTACAGCCCGTGGGCCATATGTGGCCTGCCGGCCATTTTTATCCGGCCAGTGAGCTCAGGCCGGGGGAGCGGTGCCAGTGGCCCTGCACTCCCGGCCTGGGATGCCGGACCAAGCACGGCAAGCCGCGGGGCCCTGCATCTGGCTGAGCACAGTAAAAGCGGTGGAGGGAAGGGGGAGGGAGTTAGGTGGTGGGGTCCCGGGTGGTGATGGTTGTGGCGGGGGTCTCGGGAGGGAGCAGTCAGGGAACAAAGAGCAGGGGGACTTAGATGGGGGGAGTCCTGGGGGAGGTGGTTAGGGTGAGTGCATCTCAGAAGGAGGCAGTCAGGGAACAAAGAGCAGGGGGGGTTAGATGGGAGGGTCCCGGGGGGCACTTAGCACTTAGAGTGGGGGGGTCCTCCGGAGGGGGCGATCTGGGGACAAGGAACGGGGGAGGGGGGTTGAATGGGTCAGGGTTGAATGGAGGCAGTCAGGGGGCAGAAAGTGGGTGGGGTTTGATAGGGGGCGGGGCCTGGCTGTTCGGGGAGGCACAACCTTCCCTACCTGGCCCTCCCACAATTTTGAACCCCAACGTGGCCCTCGGGCCAAAACGTTTGCCCACCCTGTCCTAGAGTCTAACAGTGTGTGTGTGTGTGTGTGTGTGTGTGTGTGTGTGTGTGTGTGTGTTAAAATCACCTCTAAATTGTGGCATGCTGATACCAAAGGCCAACACCCACCCTCAATCAGAGAGGTTGGGGGGCATGGATCAGCCTTCATATCACACTCCTCATCAGTACTGGCCTGGGCTGGGGAAGCTAATGATCCAACCAGCAGACCAAATTCCATGATGAATCCTGGTCCCATGCCACCTGAGGCACGTTGCACATATGCTAAGAAGAATCAGAAAGGCAAATACTACCTCCACCTCTGCCTCTGCTGTACACACATGGGTTTGATTCCCATTTACACAGTCCTGGCAATGTAAAGGGGGTCTCAGAATGGGTGTAAATGGAATTTACTTCCAGGACAGTGGGTAAGACTCAGGCCCACATGTGTATATACATATACATATAAATCGGCCACCCAGTTTATATAGAAATAAACCCCAGAGGGCTGAGTAAGGAGATTTTCTAAAGTTTTTGCACATAATAGTGGCAGGTAAAATTCTGTCAAGGAGACAGTGGCCTGCAGACTCAATATCAACTGTAGAAATCATTGTATGAAGGAGAGGTAGCATACGCTTTCTAAGAGTTTTGGGGTTTGTGGCACCTGTTCCAGCATGTTAATCAACCTCTGGTGTCAGCTAGATAATGGGTGATGTCATCTGCAGGTGTCTGTGCTTTGTGGTGGAGGCCTGCAGCTGAACATTTATTTCACAAGGTGCTGTTAGCCACATCTGTACTCAGCTGTGAAGAGGATATTAACCAGAAAGTTTAGGTGGAGGGTGTTTTTAACAAGAACATCCAAAAGCAGCAAGTAGACATTTTAAACATGTATGCTTTTCCTATGATTTCAGCTGACTTCATTTGGTTATGGAGTATAGTAAAGGCACTGTTGCATCAGACTGCTGCAGTGGGAAGTGTACACACACACACACACACACACTATTTAGTTTTCTCAGTTTCTAAAGCACTCCCATCTTTAAACGTGTCAGAAAAATGCCCTCCTTTCAGATAACAATCTCCTTTACTTTTTTTACACTCATATTTGCTCCTGCGATATCCTTAAGGCATTTCAGATGATTCATGAAGATTGTCTGTTTGTTTATACCCTGGCATGTCAAAAGATACAGTATTTGTCTTAAACTGTGTTGCTCTGCTGCACTACAATAAAGGTCAAGTTTCAAAACTGAATCAGTTAAAACCTCCTGTTCAAGGCGTGTGGCTTAAACTGATTTTATCTGCGTAGATAGACTCAAGTGAAATGTTGGAGTTGTCACAATGGGTCTGAGAAGCAGAACCCTTTTTCCAGACCTGAATTTAGGCAGCTAAGAATGAGATCTGTGTAAAGGTGATTTTTAAGAGGGGTATTTTTCAGGGTTGTGAGTTTGTAAGACTTTGTGTGTTACTGGAGCTGGATCTGTGCCAGCACTCTGACAGGCAAGGTGAGGACCAGTCACTATGCAGGATTTTCCCACTTCGCAGTGCTTCTCTAGTTCAATACTGCCTTGGTCAGAGTAACACACAAGGCCCCTGGCCATGACAGGCACCATTTGTCTCAACCAAAGACGGCTAATGGGGGCAAGTGCTCAACAGTGCTTCCTACGGGGCTGTAAGTGCTGCTGCTTTTCTCATGGAGAGACGACTCCACTGCTTCAGTGGAGCAAGACAGTGGCTGCGGCGATTTCTAGAGCGTGGCCAAAAAAGCCAGATGGGAGAGCAGGTCACTCTCAGTGGCAGAAGCTCTTCCCAAACCAGCAGCAGCAGAGCAAGGCAGGATCTGTAGCAGCCTCTGGGATTGAGAGAGGCAAAACCAGCCAGTCCAGCTGGTGTGAAGGGAAGAGAAGTGCATGTGTGGGGATCAGCTCTCCCCAAGTCTGTCTGCGAGGAACAGGTCCCTCCATGTTCCTAGGAGGCAAGGCATTGAATAAGCCCCTCCCTGGCTTGAGAAGGGGATCAGCTGCTAAATTTAGGCAGGAGTCACCTCCCAGAAGTCACCTAGACACCCTTGCAGGGGCGTCCTTGGAAGCGCTCTCTCCTGCGTTTTCTGCTGGTTGGGGTGAATAAACATGCTTTTCTTCACACAGGGCTTTGTTCTTCTGTGCAGTCCCTCTGTGAGTCTGGAAGGCTCTGTTGGGCTGATCATGCCCAGCTGGGCTCACGGAAGTGAAGAGTTTGGGGGGACCCTACCTCTCCCTAGCAAAGTCCAGTGACGGCATCCTCCTCCTGTGTGCCTAGTTTGTGTTGTGCTGTCAGAGTCTCTGGGAGGCATACAGCTTTCCGGTCCTGGCAGGTAGATAGTCTTTATGTCTTGTTTCTCCAGCTCTTCTTCCCCTCCCTGGCAGATCCAGCCTCTGGGATCTAGTGGGTGGAGTGATTTGGAAAGCCCCACTGCATGCCAATCTCCTTTGACGTTACGAACTGTGGTCAGCAGCGCCAGAGAGGGCGGCCCACACTGGCAGGTGGACTGGGTGGGCCAGCTTCTCTGCAGAGGCTGTGCCTCGGCTGGACAGAGGAGAGGTATCCATGGTCACCAAAGAAAGACAGGACAACATTGGAGCTGTGGATCCAGCTAAGGAATGCTCCTTGCACCCATGACCGGGCCCATGCAGTTAAGCATCCCTGACCGCTCTGCTAGGCTGCCAGATGTGGGGTGAAGAGGGATGTTTATGTCTTAGCCTGGGATGTGAAAGGGATAAGATGCCTGCAGACACTCAGCCATCTGTTCCACCCCTTTCTCAGTCCTCAGTCTTCTCCAGAGGGCTCCGGCCCATATACATTATTTGGAGTGGACAGAACTGTCACCCCGGGGAATGCCCTGCCTCCAGCCTAGGAAAGGTCCTACGCACCAGTATGTGGCTGAGTTGATGCCAGTTTCTCTGCAGAGGCTGGCTGGGTGCTGCCTGAGACAAGACCACAGTGAATCAGGGTGGAATAAGCCCTGGCCCCTGAGGACACTATTTCCTTGAAGCCAGTGAGCCTTTGGAAATTTAGTTTTCCTCCCCAGGGTGCACTCTAAGGGAGGTAGAATCTCCAGCAGAACAGAAACAGAACAGAGCAGAGCAGCGTGGGCTGGTGAGTGAGAGTCAGGCAAAATCAGGGGCCTTGGTGGAGGTTGCAGAGCACTACCTTGCCCCAGAAAAGGTGGCATGGGATGAAAAAGGCACTAATGTTCAGTGAGCCTCAGCCGCTGTAGTAGAGACGGGGCTTACCGTGACTGGGAGCCCATTCCTTCCATACTCAGGGGGAAGGAACCAAGGGTGGGAGCTCAGAACTTGGAAGAACATTGAATGATCTGTGTCGTCTTCTCTTTCTGCAAAGAAAGCCCCAGTTGCTACACTAAGAGGTTCTTTCTGGTGTGGAATAGTTTCTCCAGTTTTACTCCTGTCCTCTAGGAATCTGTAGACCTAGCAAGGAGCCCGTGAAAGAGACTTGGACAAAGCAGTAGCCTCCTTCCACTGGTCACTTAGCTCCTTGGCCATAAATACCTATTGGTCCGCAGCCCTAGGATTTTGGAGGGCAGCACTATGCCTTCAGCTCCACTGGCTTTCTTGGCATCACTGTGATGAGGCTTGCTGGAGAGACCATCCCTCGGCATTACGCTGAAAGTCTATGACTGCTGTGTGCTCTGCATCAAGGGAATCCAGTGGCCACTCTGTGATGAGATAGAGCTTTCTACTCCAGAGTCATCAGCTCGAACCATCCAGGCAGCATCTCCTGGCACGCCAGTAGCAGAGACTGGGGTCCTGTAAAATCTGAATGGGTCGAACGGTTGAGCCTTTTGGCAAAATGGGTAAATCGTACAGCCACTTTCACAGAGGCACAATTGCATTATAGTAAGCTGTGTGTATTGTATGGGACTTGGGTTTGGTTTTCAAGTTTATGTATTTCCAAACTGAGAGCATTTCAAAAAACAAAGCAAAGGATTCCAGTGTTTAAAAGCAGAATCTGGGCCAGATAGATAGATGTACATTAATTTCCTGACACACCCCTGATTCTGTTAAAAATTTAACTGACTCTCACACATTTCAGTTGTTATCTTTAATGTAAAAAGTCACATATATATTTCCCCTAATATTCTGTTGCAATGATAATATTACATTTCATTTGGGGAGAATTATTGGCAATAGACGTTGAGCCTGGAGTTTTTGAAATGCCTTATGTATGCATGTTGGTAGAAATCTTGCCAAATGTGAAGGCAGACACACACTTTAGAACAAATGCAATGTCTTTGATATTTATCAAATGTTATATCTTGTGACAGATAACAGAGCTGAAGCCAAGACTTTGAGGTTTTAAAAGGAGGGAAACACTTGCTTTTTGTTAGTCAAAGTACAGATAGTATGGCTTTTTGTGGGTTGATTTAGCATAAAGGAAGTGTTGGTTGTGAGAATGTGTAGGTTGGTGCAATGAATTGTATATTACAATTAATTTTTAATAGTTCAATGGAACGTCAATTTTGGGGCAACATGAGTGAAATCCTGGGCCCCTGTGATCTAAATGGCAAAGCTGCTATGGACTATAATAGGATCAAGATTTCTCCCGGCAGGTTTAGAATGGAACACCTCTGCAAGTGCTAGCTTGAGGGGAAGAATCACAAGCACACTGTGTGAGTTAGCCAGGTAGAAGTGATTCTTTCCTGTAAAGGAGAAGAACTTTGGTGGAGCCTCTTGCATATAGGACCCCTCCATATCCCTGCGCTTTGTCTATGGAAATAAAGGAGATAGCATCCCAGGTGATCCCACTTGAAGGGAAGCTTGCAGATACACAGAACTGGCATATGCCCTGGTGGAGAAGGTGCTGTTTCAGGGGCTAGTTGTGCCATACAGGCAAACCACTCAGTTGTATAGTGCGACTGACTATTTAGTGGCTGTCAGTGAAATTCAGTGGCTATCAGTAGATTCAGTGGCCGTAGTCTGAGATATGATAGCATGTTGTCACAAGGCTTATTGGGGGGTGTGGCAAAGTTCCGAGTCTGTATTTGTGGGTCCTGTGCTTCCTGGCAGATTTAGGGGCCTCAGAAACTTATCCAGGCCCCAGAGTGACCTCCCTTCCTCAGTAAGTAATTAGGAGAGACAGAAAGGGGGGAGCCCGGGCCCGCCCTCTACTCCGGACTACAGCCCAGGGACCCTACTAGTATCAGCTAAGATGGCTGACCTTTTAGGCACAAAACACAACACAATTCCCTGGGCTACTTCCCCACAGCAGTCTCCGCTTCTTCAAACTCCACTTCACCCTTACCTCAGGGCCTCCTTCCTTCTGGATGATATGTTGTCCACCACTCAGTCTCACCAACAGCATAACTTCCTTCCACAGCTCCTGACACTCACAGCCCATCTGACTAACTGGGAGGTTTTTATCTGGTTTCAGCCAGTCCCTGATTGGCTTCAGGTGTCCCAATTAGGCTAGCTGTTTCTACTCCTTTCTAGAAGGTTCTTAATTGACCCCAGATGTCTTGATTGGCCTGGAATGGCCTTTGTTTGGCTATTCAGGGAACAGGGACCTACACATCCTGAGGCTGATATACCTGCCTTCCAGCACTCTCCTATATCCTTCTGGTCTGACTCCGTCACATATCCCTCCCCCCTGCTCAACACCAAGGGGTTGGGCAACTTGGGTCGACATACAATGCACTCTTGATAAGCCATCTGCGTTGCCGTGGCGACTTCCAGCTCTGTGTTGTATGCGGAACTGAAAGGGTTGGAGGGATAAGAACCATCTAGTCACCCTTGCATTTTTCTCCTTGTTCCGCTGCATCCACTGAAGAGGGGCATGGTCAGTCACGAGAGTAAACTGCCTACCTAGCAGGTAGTATCGCAGTGTTTCCATGGCCCATTTAACGGCAAGGCATTCCCTCTTGACCACAGCATACTTCTGTTCCCTTGGGAGAAGTTTTCTACTGAGATAGAGGATTGGATGTTGTTCTTCCCTGATCATCTGGGATAAGACAGCCCCTAGTCCAACTTCAGATGCGTCTGTCTGCAAGATGAACTCTTTAGTGAAGTCTGGAGCTATAAGTACAGGGTCACTGCAAAGGGCTGTCCTTAGATCTGTAAATGCCCTCTCTGCTGTGTCTGTCCATTGCACCATCTCAGGTCCCTGAGCTTTTATGAGATCAGTCAGGGCACTTGCCCTGGTGGCAAAATGGGGAATAAAGCGTCGATAGTACCCCACTACCCCCAAAAATGCCCAGACTTGTTTCTTGCGAACCGGTTGGGGCCAGTTTTGGATGGCCTCTAGTTTATTGAGTTGGGGTTTCACTACACCTCGTCCCACAATGTAGCCCAGATACTTCGCCTCCGTTAATCCTATGGCACACTTTGTGGGGTTTGCGGTAAGGCCAGCATGCCTTAGGGTATCTAGGACAGCTTCAACCTTTTCCAGGTGGGTTTCCCAGTCTGTGGTATGGATAACCACATCATTCAGGTAGGCAGCTGCATAAGTAGCATGGGGGCGCAATAGCTTATCCATAAGGCGCTGAAAGGTAGCTGGGGCCCCATATAGACTGAATGGAAGGACTGTATATTGAAACAGTCCCTCTGGGGTGGAGAAAGCGGTCTTCTCCTTTGCATCTTCAGCAAGGGGGATCTGCCAGTACCCTTTAGTTAAGTCTAGAGTGGTCAGGAAGTGGGCATTTCCCAGTCGGTCCACTAACTCGTCTATCCGGGGTATAGGATATGCATCGAACTGGGACACCTCATTCAGCCGACGGAAGTCATTGCAAAATCTTGTGGAGCCATCTGGTTTGGGCACTAGCACGATCGGGCTAGACCACTGACTGTGAGACTCTTCAATTACGCCCAAGTCCAACATTTTCTTTACTTCTGCTCTGATTTCTTCTCTTTTGGCCGCTGGCACCCGGTAAGGCCTCATCGTCACCTTGACCCCAGGGTTTGTAATGATGTAGTAATACGTCTCAGTTGTTCGTCCTGGTCGAGATGAGAATACGTCTTGGTTCCTGTTGATCATCTCGACCACCTCCTCTCTTTGGGCTGGTGTTAAATCGGGAGACACCTTCACCTGCTCAGGGTTCTTGTTCTCCTGCAATGGGTCCTTGTGAGCAACTACACATGCTTTTTGAGTACGCCAGGGTTTTAGAAGGTTGATGTGATATATCTGCTCTAGTTTTCGACGTCCCGATTGTCTCACCTTATAATTTACCACCCCTATAGATTCTACTATTTCATAGGGCCCCTGCCACTGGGCCAAGAGTTTACTCTCTGCTGTGGGTACTAACACCATTACTCGGTCTCTGGGTTGGAACTGCCGAACCTTTGCTTGGCGGTTGTAGTGAGTTTGTTGGGCTTTCTGGGCCTTCTCCAGGTGCTCCCGCACTATAGGGGTGACTCGGGTTATACGGTCTCTCATTTGTAATACATGCTCAACTATATTTTTCCCTGTATTAGGCTCCTCTTCCCAAATTTCCCTAGCAATATCTAGTATGCCCCGGGGGTGGCGGCCATATAACAGCTCGAAGGGAGAGAATCCAGTGGAGGCTTGAGGAACTTCCCGGATGGCAAACATAAGGTAGGGCAACAGGGTATCCCAGTCTTTTCCATCCCTACTTACCACCTTTCTGATCATGGCCTTGAGGGTCCGGTTGAATCTCTCTACCAGGCCATCGGTCTGCGGGTGGTAAACTGAGGTTTGCAGAGTTTGGAGGTGGAGCAGAGAGCAGAGGTCCTTCATCAGCTTAGACATGAAAGGCGTTCCTTGGTCCGTTAGAATCTCTTTCGGTAGCCTGACTAGGGCAAAAATTTCCACCAACGCCTTCGCTATGGACTTGGAGGCCGTATTTCGTAGGGGAATGGCCTCTGGATACCTGGTTGCATAGTCCAAGACGACAAGCACATATTGGTGACCTCGAGTTGTCTTCTCTAGAGGCCCCACCAGGTCCATGGCCCCCCGCTCAAAGGGGATCTCAATGATTGGTAGAGGTATCAACGGGGCCCTTAGATGTGGGCGAGGACTGTGCAACTGACACTCGGGGCAGGAGGCACAGTACCGCCGGACATCCTCATGTACTCCTGGCCAGAAGAATTTGCGCAAGATTCGTGCTTGGGTCTTTTCTACCCCCAAGTGTCCCCCAAAGAGGTGACTGTGGGCGAGACTTAGTATTGCCCTCTGATGTTTTTGGGGTACCAGGAGCTGGTTTACTACCTCTTCCTGTATTTGAACCACCCTGTACAGGAGGTTCTTCTTGATCATGAAATAGGGCGCTGGCCCTCGGGCCTTTCCCTCCACGGGCTCCCCATCTATCTCAGCCACCTCTCTTCTGACATTATCATATCTGGGATCTTCTGCCTGGTCTCGCCCGAAAGTTTCTCTTCCAGGACCTATCGACCCGAACTCTGAGGAACTGGTCTCTGACTCCTCAGTCAATTCGGTGACATTGGGGTTGGGACTGGATTCTGCTTCTTCCTCCTCCTCTCTGGGGGTCTCTTCCTCAGTTCTCTGTGCCCTTCTGCCTATCAAGGCCATGTTCTGGCCCTGAAGCAGAATCCGAGTGCCTAAAGCCTTTGCTGCCCTTCTTTCTTTCTTGGTTTTTCTGCCCTTCCCAGGGGCGAGGAACAATTCAGGAGATATTTCAGCAAAGAAGGGGGGGTGACTTTCTGTTAGGGCTGACTCCTTAACTTTGGAGTCTTCTCCTCTGTCTTGCCCCTCTGGTGGGAGCAAATTTCCAAATCCTGGGAAATCCCTTCCAATGAGCACTGGGTATGGGAGTTTTGGGACCACCCCTGCTTTTACTCCAGTGATAGTTCCCTGGATTTCAATCCTTACTGGGATGACAGGATAATAGCTAACGGTCCCATGTACGCAGGTTACGCCCGTACGCTTAGCCTGTATCAACTGGCTGCGTTTCACTAGTTTCCCTGAAATCAGAGTGACAGCACTGCCTGAGTCAATGAGTGCCATAGTCTCTACCCCATTCAGTTTCACTGGTTTTGTATATTGGTGTGGGGTGACTGCAACCCCAACTAGATTGATTAGGGTGCATGGGTCTGCCCAATTCCCCAGGTTACACTGCATGGGCTCCTCAGTGTTGGGACATTGCGCTGCTAGGTGTCCCCATTCTCCACATGCATAACATCTATAAGGGGCTCTAGATGCTCCTTTGTGTCTTGGGTTAGGGGTCTTTACCCCATGGCTTCCTCCCTTCTGGGTTCCCGGCTGTTCTGTGGCTACTACCTTCTTCCACCTGGGGCTTCCCGGATGCTTCGTTATCTGGCCTTCTGGTGTCGGACCCAGATACTTCTTTTGGGAGAAGGCTTCTCTGGGTAGTTGGGACAGCTCTCGGGTCGCAATCCACCTCTCTACCAATGTGATCACCCCGTCATAGGTGGCAGGGTCATTCTGGCCCACCCATGCACGAAGATCTGGAGGCAATCCCCTCATATAGTGGTCTATGACCAAAGTTTCCAACATTTCTTCTGGGTTGCAAACCTCGGGTCGTAACCACTTCCATGCAAGGTGGATAAGATCGAATAATTGGGACCTCGGAGGCTTACCTTCCTTATACCTCCACTCATGGTATCTCTGTGCCTGTACTGCTGTTGTTACCCCTGATCGTGCCAGGATCTCTGCTTTCAGCTGAGGGTAGTCCATGGCAGCTTCAGCGGGCACGTCATGGTAAGCTTTTTGTGCTTCTCCACATAAGAAGGGAGCGAGGATGCTAGCCCACTGATCCTGGGGCCACGCCTCTCGCAAGGCAGCCCTCTCAAAGGAGAGGAGATATGCCTCTATGTCATCACTGGCTGTCATCTTTGGCAGACAACCAGCAGCCCTCCATACTCGCGACCCCTCAGATCCTTGGTTTTTGGTGGTGAGGACTTTCAGTTGTTCTACCACATCCCGCAAGAGGGCTCGATCCTGAGAGGCCTGCTCCATCAATAATTGGTTAGTCTCTTGTTGTACCCGCAGAGACTCCTGTTGTGCCCAAGCCTGGGCTCGGGTGGCCTCCTGCTGGGCTGCGGTGGATTGCAACAGTGCTTTTATTACGTCCTCCATTGTGGTGAGAACACCCCAAACCCGGTGCACTTTTTTTTTTTTAAACCTCTCCCTTTCTTCTGCCGCGCAGTGAACAGTAAGTCAGAACCTCCCACTCCTGACACCAGTTGTGGCAAAGTTCCGAGTCTGTATTTGTGGGTCCTGTGCTTCCTGGCAGATTTAGGGGCCTCAGAAACTTATCCAGGCCCCAGAGTGACCTCCCTTCCTCAGTAAGTAATTAGGAGAAACAGAAAGGGGGGAGCCCGGGCCCGCCCTCTACTCCGGACTACAGCCCAGGGACCCTAATAGTATCAGCTAAGATGGCTGACCTTTTAGGCACAAAACACAACACAATTCCCTGGGCTACTTCCCCACAGCAGTCTCCGCTTCTTCAAACTCCACTTCACCCTTACCTCAGGGCCTCCTTCCTTCTGGATGATATGTTGTCCACCACTCAGTCTCACCAACAGCATAACTTCCTTCCACAGCTCCTGACACCCACAGCCCATCTGACTAACTGGGAGGTTTTTATCTGGTTTCAGCCAGTCCCTGATTGGCTTCAGGTGTCCCAATTAGGCTAGCTGTTTCTACTCCTTTCTAGAAGGTTCTTAATTGACCCCAGATGTCTTGATTGGCCTGGAATGGCCTTTGTTTGGCTATTCAGGGAACAGGGACCTACACATCCTGAGGCTGATATACCTGCCTTCCAGCACTCTCCTATACCCTTCTGGTCTGACTCCGTCACAGGGGGCATAGGTTGTGGAATGTAATGGTTAAGTAGCTTTGTAAATTACATTCATCTGTTTCTTATCTAACTACTGACAGGATAATGATATAGGTGCTTGAAATGAAATTTCCTCATATTGTACTCCCTTGGCAGACAGCTGACTTCTTGCCTGAAAAGTTCTGGCAAAGGAAGATAAATTTTGCCTACATGCTATCCACGTCATCTGACTTTAGTAACAGGCATAGTTATGCTAGACCAAGTTGCCATTAGAAACTCAGCTGAAACAATGAACCATGCCTCAGTGTGGATGGCAAGAGATGACAAAAGGTTAGTGCTTCTACCACTGAGCTGCTTTCTTCATCCTCAGAAGCTAACTTAATATTCTGGGGGGTTTAGTGGGTCACAAACTAAATATGAGTCAACAACGTAACACTCTTGCAAAAAAAGGCAAACATCATTCTGGGATGTATTAGCAGGAACGTTGTACGCAAAACACAAGAAGTAATTTTTCCACTTTACTCAGCACTGATGAGACCTCAGCTGGAGTATTGTGTCCAGTTCTGGGCACCATGCTTTGGGAAAGATGTGGACAAATTGGAGAAAGTCCAGAAGAGAGCAACAAAAATGATTACAAGTCTAGAAAACGTGACATGTAAGGAAAGATTGAAAAAAATGGTTTTGTTCAGTCTGGAAAAGAGAAGAGTGAGGGGGAACATAACAACAGTCTTAAAGTATGTAAGAGGTTGTTATAAAGAGGAGTGTGATAAATGGTTCTCCTTGATCATTGAGGACAGAACAAGAAGTTTAAATTGCAGCAAGGGAGGTTTAGGTTGGACATTAAGAAAAATTTCCTAACTATCAGGGTGGTTGAGCATTGGAATAAATTGCCTCAGGAGGCTGTGGAATCTCCAGCATTGGAGATTTTTAAGAGCAGGTTAGACACACACCTGTCAGGGATGGTCTCGATAATAGTTCTGCCTCAGTGTAGGGGAATGGACTAGATGACCTGTCGAAGTCCCTTCCAATCCTGTCCGTCTGAATCTATGATTCCTCCAAGGTAGACTGATACCGTCATGTCCTCAGACAGGAAGCATGCTTTGTGCTCATCTTTTCAGGCTACCTCCTTTGTTTACCTCCTTTGGGAGAGAGATCCAGAAAGAGGTGGACAGAGGGGAGAGAAGCGTTCTGTGTCATGCATACATATGAGCTGTGTGAAGCAATCAAATAGTGAAGATAAGGACAAATCAGCCTCAGAAGCTGGAGTCTAGAGCAGGGACAGGCAGGCAGTCCGTGGTGTGGCTCAGACAGCTCCCCATCGTGGCTCCCTGGTTTATATACTGGTACCGGCGGTAGGTCTGGGGATAACAGAGTTGCACGCCACCCGATGATGTCATGAGATGGATGAAATACACTGTCACCCCATTCCAGCTGCCAGCTGGCTTTGGCGTCCGGGTCCGTATGAGTATCCTGCAGGAAAATCAGAAAACAACTCCCCATCCAAAGGTAGGAGAGGATCTGGCACCTGCAGAGACTCACTTTACAGCTGTGGATGTTCAATGAGGCAGACAGTTCCCTTCACTAGAGAGAATCAGAGGGGTAGCCGTGTTAGTCTGGAATTGCAGAAGTGACAAAGAGTCCTGTGGCACCTTAAAGACTAACTAAATTAGTCTTTAAGAATCCTGTGGCACCTTAAAGACTAACTAAAGACTAATTAGTCTTTAGTTAGTCTTTAAGGTGCCACAGGACTCTTTGTCACTTTCCCTAGAGAAGAGGCTGAGGATCCTCACTGACAGTGTCATTCCCCACACCAGCAACTCCATGCAACAGCCCTTTCTCACCCCATATATGGAAGGTGCGAGCCTGCTGGCACTGCTTATGCTGCCACATCTTGGCCCCTGGGCCCTCCTCTAGAAAGGCCTTAAAAAGGCCTCTAGAAAGGTCATAATCCCACCACTGATGAGGAGCAAGCTGCACTTTTCTCCCAGAGCTGTGTACGGCCTCCAGGAACAAGCACAGCTCGGGCCATGACAAAGTGGGGGCCAAAGAGTTGACAAGTTCAACAGAGTCCACGGCCTCCTGGTCGTTCTCATTCTCCTGCTCCCCCCATTTACACTTAGTGAAGTTAGGAATATATTTAGTGATTTTTGACCCTCTTCTACATCTTAGGGAGAGTCATTGATTAAGGTGGTGATGGGCCAACTCCAGCAGCACAGGGTTTGATAAAGTTCTGTAATCCTCATCAACACAGGTTTTGACATTGAGTGTGGAAGTGTGACTTCGCTATATAAGCAGGGCTGGTTGCAATGCCTCTGGTTATGGTTGCCTGACACTTTCTATGATATGAGCCTGTTTTCAGTTGCTTATAAAAGGTTTTACAAGATCTGGCTGAGGAGGTCACTGGATCATTGATGTTGATTTCAGTAAATCTTGGAACACTGAGCATGTTCCAGAAGACTGGAAGTAAACTAATGTGTCAATATTTTAAAAATGTGAATGGGATGACCCAAGTAATCATAGGCCTCTCAGCCTGACATGGAGTTCAGGCAAGATAATGGAGTAGCTAAGATGATATGGGACTCCATAAGGAAGTAAAGGCATGTAACACAATTAATGCTAATCAACATGGGATTATGGGAAATAGATCCTGTCAGACTAACTTGATATCTTTTTTTGATGAAATTACAAATTTGGTTGATGAAGTTGATAGTGTTGATGAAATATATTTAGACTTCTATAAGACTTGGTAGCACATGACATTTTAATTAAAAAACTAGAACAATTCAGAACTAACATGGCACATAAATGGATTAAAAGCCAGCTAATTGACGGGCCTCAACATTTAATTGTAAACAGGGAGTCATCATCAAGCAGGCGTGTTTCCAGTGGGATCCTGCAGGGGTCGGTTCTTGACTCTGCACTATTTAGACATTGTTATCAATGACCTGAAAGAAAACATGAAATCATTACAGATAAAGTGTGCAGATGACACACAAACTGGAGTGGTAGATAATTAAGAGGACAGGTCACTGATACAAGCAATCCAGATTGCTCTGTAAGCTGGGCTCAAGCAAACAATATGTGTTTTAATACAGCTAAATGTAAACATGTACATCTAGAAACAATGGGGATAGGTGGTGGCACTTCCGTGGGGTACCCAGGGTGGTGAGTCACCTTGTTACCTCCTGCCTCCCACTACAGGAAGATTTGCTTGTTCTTACCTGGATGTCATCTTCCTGGCACCACCAGTCTCTAAGTCAACCAGACTATCTCTGTCAGGCTATAGCTCATACTTTGTCTTGCAGGTTAACACTAGGTGAAAGCCAGCCCCACGGGAACAGCATACACCCTACTGGACTCAGGATCAGGTCCTTTATAACATCACATCACTGAAATATAGTGAAAACAATCCTATGTTTATTATCAAAGGCTGAGGTTTAAGAGAGAGTGAATTCGGCTAGCAGAAAATGAAATGGTTACGTATGAAACAAAACTGTAACACATTTCTTAGGCTTTGTCTACACTACAGTGGGAAGATCGATCTAAGTTGTGCAACTTCAGCTACATGAATAACGTAACTGAAGTCGACCTAGCTTAGATCTACTTACCACTGGGTCCACACTACGCTATGTCGATAGGAGATGCTCTCCCATCGACTCCCCTTGTGCTTCTCATTCAGGTGGAGTACCGGAGTTGAGGGGAGAGTGATCGGCGGTCAGTTTAGCAGGTCCTCACTAGACCCACTAAATCGACTGCCGATGCATCGATTGCTATAGGTTGAACTCCCAGTAAGTGTAGACAAGGCCTTAGGATCTAAACCAGTGGTTCTCAAACTTTTGCACTGGTGACCCCCTTTCACATAGCAAGCCCCTGAGTGCAAGCCCTGCCCCTTATAAATTAAAACACTTTTAAATATATTTAACACCATTATACATTCTGGAGGCAAAGCGGGGTTTGGGGTGGAGGCTGTCAGTTTTCGACACCCCCCCTTGACATAGTAACCTCACGACCCCCTGAGGGGTCACGACCCCAAGTTTGAGAACCCCTGATCTAAACTTAGCTTTAACTGGCTAACATCCTGGTCTGAAGTAGTGTTTCACCTAAAGTAAATGCCCAGCGTCACCAGCCCTGGCTGGGATCCACCGTCTATGAAAGCAAAATGTGTTGTCCTTTTTGCTCTTGGTGAAGGGTAACAAAACATCTCCTTGCTTCTCCTAATATTTCCCCAAATCATTGTTTATGTTTCCAGAATCAGGGCGACCCCCATGGATCCCTTCCTGGTGTGCTGGCTCCAAGTTGCTACACGTCCTTGTGCTGACTCTGTGTTCAAAATGGGGCTTCCATAGCACTGGTTGGCAATGCTTAATTTACATATAACCCAAGGCAGACAGGTGAATTGACATCCCTTTGTCTAGCAGAACCTGTTGGTTCACCCTGCCCGGAGCACAGATTTTAAAACATCTTTCCAGTATGTATACACAACTCCTTAAATATCTGTATATACATCTCACAATGACTGAGGATCAGTATGACATAAGATACCTCACTTGACCCTCTTTGGATAAATACAATGAAAGCAATGTGTTGAGTATAATGAGTTTGCCAGGCCTGTCAGGAGTTTGTGTTACAGAATGGTGAACCCTTTACCAGTTGACTGAGGGGCTGTTAAGGTCACATAGGGTGTTTTTACAGGACAGAGGACATGAGCCTGGGAAGTCTGGCTTGTGAAAACGATTCAGGAGTTGTGAACACAAATTCCCAGAGTGATACTGTGGCCAAAAGGACTAATGCAATCCTGGGTTTCAGAAGCAGGGGAATCTCAAGTTGGAACAGAAGTTATTTTACGTATTTGGCATTGGTATGACCGTTGGTGGAATACAGCATCCAGTTCTGGGTGTCCATATGTTCAAGAAGACTATTGAAACACTGGAGAGGATTCAGAGAGGAGCCACAAGAACGACTAAAGGATTTGAAAACATGCCTTCTAGAAATAGACACAAGGAGCTCCATTTAGCTGAACAAAGAAAAGATTAAGGGGTGACTTGATCACAGTCTATAAGTACCTTCAGGGCAACAAATATTTAGCAGTGGGCTCTCCAGTCTATCAGACAATGGTATCAAAACATCCAGTGATTGGAGTTTAAGCTAGACAAATTCAGACTGGAAATAAGGTGTAATTTTAAACAGTGAATGTAATTAACCACTGGAACCCTTTACCGTGAGTTGTGGTAGTTTCTCCATCATTGGCAATTTTAAAATCGACATTGGATATTTTTTGAACAGATCTGCTGTAGTTCAAACAGGAATTGCTCTGGGGCCGGTCTCTGGCCTGGGCTGTACAGGAGGTCAGACCAGAGGATGACAATGGTCCCTCCGCGCCTGGGAATCTATGAACCTGTGCCAAACTTGAACTGGTTAGGCTGAAATTTCCCATTTTGGGTGTCTGACGGAGGGTGAATTTTTCTGAAAGTTTCAGCTGTTTCTGAGAATGAGGTTAAGGAAAATCCTGACAAGTTTCACTGAGAAGAAGCTCAAGTGCCTCCATACTTTGGAGCAGGGACTTGAAATGTGACACTGGGGTCACTCTGGTGCCAGGGAGATACTTTTTGCCATCTCATTGAAAATCTGCCCAGATTGAGCCAAATCATAAACCTCTGAAAAATCTCAGTTGGCACATGCTCAGTAGAGACTTTTTAGTTTGGCAGCTAAATTCTCCAAAGATTCCATCTGCATGGAGCGTGCTCCAGCCCCTCACAGCTCTTACGTGTGACCGGACTGTGTACATGCCATCCCAACCGAGCAACTGAGCATACTGCAGCCCAGGAGTGCAGGGCATTAGTGGGACTTTCTCAGCTATTGCTGCTCCTGGCTGCCAGTGGGCCGTGGTGAAACTGGGCATGGGAACTGAGAATGGTCTCTGTGTTCTCCTGCTAGCACCGAGGTTGCATGGAGGAGATGGAGTGACCTGACCGCCAAGCAGAGTGATGAGGAGTGGGGAGAGGAGTGGCGAGAGAGGCTGTGGGGAAACGGGAGGGGACTAGGGGCAGAGAGAAGCTGTGGTGGGGGAGATGGGGCAGACGTGTGCTAGTGACAGGCTGCTGGGGAGGGATTCATAGACAGGCTGCAGAGATGGAATAAGGCTGCGGGGGTGGCGGGGGGGTGGGGGTGGTATAGGGACAGAACGGAGACCACCAGGCCACTCCTGCCTGGGTTTTTGTTACCCAGCAAACAGACTTTGCAACTAGAGTATGAGACATCATCTCCGAATGTGAAAGGCACCCTAAGAATCACAAGAGTTGCACCAGTCTAGGAACTGCAACTATGAGAATTTAGCTTAATTACTAATCCCCTCCTCCCACAAATGTAGCTTGTCCAATAGTTTTCAGTCAGTTTTAACTCCAAGGCAGAGTTTGAAGGGTTAAGAACATGCCATTCCTTTGCTGGGGGAGGAAAGGGGGGAACGGTGAGGCAGAAAAGGGCCTGTTGCAGTTTTTAAACTCCTGAACTAACAGATTGATTACTTAGAACTTACTCCTGTGGTGGAACAATGTGTCTGGAGTCTCCACTGTGTTATTCATGTACAAGAGACTTTCAATCGTAGACTTGTCGGACTGGAAGGGACCTTGAGAGGTCGTCTAGTCCAGTCCCCTGCACTCAAGGCAGGACGAAGGATTATCTAGACCAGCACTGACAAGTGTTTCTCTAAAAATCCTTGCTTTAAGTGTGTAACTCAGCTCCATCAGTGCTTTCAGAATGAAAAAGCTTGACTTGTGTGTATGTTGGCATTGGTCGTCGTGAGGCTTGTAGGATTTCTCCATCGCAACACCCTTATCTGACTGAGGACAGGCCAAATAGCCATAGGCTGCATCTGCTGGGGCAATGATACTAACTAAGAATGACGCTCAGCGGCTGAGGAGCTTCTGTAAAGCCAAGGAGCTGCGGCTAAAAGAGGTGGCAGTGAGATGAGCCTGCAGTCACACTCCCTGATCCAAGGGAGAGAGCAGGAGCCTGAAAAAAGGCAGGGTCGGAACAGTAATGTCTGAGGGAGTGTAGACCTGAACTGCTGGTATGAGGGACCCTGGACCCTGGACTGGAACTCGCAGAAGAGGGTGGGCCCAGGTTCCCCGACCAGCCACTATGGGAGTGGCGCAGTCAGTGCAGTGGAGATGGAGCCTGCCTACAACTTCGTGGCAAGAGACCCTGATGAGACCTCGGCAGGGGAGGATGAATGTGTCTTGGCTGGAGGGCTAAGCCAGGAAGGGGAGGCACTGCAGCTCCTGATGAGCGAGAGAGGGGCTGCAGAGCGAGTGACTAAGGCAAGAGACAGTGGTGAGCTAACTCCCCAGATGTGCCATGAGGAGGTGCTGCTGAGCAGCAAGTAGCAGACCCCATTACACGCACCAATCTAAGACTTCTGGTGTTAGTACTTTGTCAGCATCGCATCATGACACCAGCTGTGCCCACATGGAATGTGAGCAGTGACCAACAAATACTGAGGAAGTTAACTTGACTGGGCATGGCTATCTAGAACAATTGTTCTCAGTGGAGGTACACTAGTAGATACACAAACATACACCGCAACAGTGCTGGTTGGGACAACCGCCTGCTAGCATGATGGCCAGCTGATCTTGATATCTGCTGGTATCAAGATGACACACACGTAAAACCCTTTCCTTAGAGCGCTAGGCATCCGCATCCTTACCTCTGCAACATGGTCTCAAGGCTCCCCACTAATTGACAGTTTCTTATTCACTCCTGCCACAAAACTTTCTGGAAGGCATATTCCCTGCAGACCCTATCCTGCGTCCTTCCCAGGTCTGAGCATCTAATGAGAGCTATGTGGACAGAAAGAGCTGCCTTCCCTTAATGACACCTCCCTTCCTGATTGAGACCACAGATCCCTATGCTCAATGTCACGTGCAGTCCCCCTGTGACCGATTCAAGCCAGCATTCTTACCCTGCTCAGAGTAACCAAGCTCACAGCTTCAGTGGGACAAGAGAAGGGAAAACATCAGAAGTAGCAAGTGTGATGTGACAGTTGATCTAGTTGTTATGCAGTAGGCATGTGGTAAACCAAATAATAGCTGAGTTACATACATAAAATGGGTTTGTGTACAGAAGACGGCTCATAAATTCAGACTGACCACAGATTTTAGCAGGCCATCGCCTTTATTGTGTAAGTGTTTGTGTGTGTGAGATCAAGGACTTCTAACGATAGCTCCTTCCTTTGCTTGAGTTACACTGTTATCTTTTACACACTTCTTTGAAGTTCCCCTCTAAAAGCTGGAGTTCTGTCCTCCCATTGAGTCAGATCAGCAGTCATTTCCTCCCAGCCTCCCAGCCTCCCAGCCAAACCCGACTCGACAAACCAAACATGAAAAGGTCCTTAAGTCTCTGCTCAGAAAGAAGAATAAACCCTTAGAGAACAACCCAAGCTCGTTATATTTCCTTTGACAAGAACAACTCAGGTAAGTCTTTGGCCAACAACAACACTTCTAATTGGCTGTTAGCATAAGAAATAGAGACTTAAGCCTCAGAATGTGATAGCCATGTCAAGGCTCACTCAGGAAATCTCTGGAGCAGCTATGGTAGCCAGGCTCAGGTCAGTCCCACCAGATGACATGCAGAAAACTGCAGCGTGGAGTTCTTGACAAACGACGGCCTGTGTGTTTCAGGGCTATTCCCTGAGAGCCCAGCTCTTCCCTGCTTCACTAGTCAGTTTTAACTGATGACATGGTAGGTCCCAGAACTTCAGCTAACAATGACAGAAATGATCCGCTCCCGCTTCTGCTGTTACTGGGGTCATGCTGATGCTACGGCTAACAGGGGAAGGCTGACGTCCAAAAGAGCTGTCTACAGGCAGTTTGTGGTCAGTTTTCAGCACTAGGTTTTATTTTTAATTTGGGTTAGGAACATTGAAATTGCCAGACTGGAACAGACCCAAGATCCATCTAGCCCCGTATCCTGTCTCTGACAGTGACCAGTGCCAGGTGCTCCAGAGGAAGGTGTAAGAACCGTGCAGTAGCAGATGTAGATAATTTGCCCCAGTACGGTCTCATCCTGATCACTAATAGCTAGAGATTGGCTTACACCTGAAGCATGAGGTTTACTATCCCTTCCAGAATTTGTCATCATAATCATAACTCTGGATATTCTTGTTTTCCATAAAATCATCCAATCTTGTTAAGTTCTTGGCCCCAGTGACTTCCTGTGGTAGTAAGTTCCACAGTCTAATTACACTTTGTGTGAAAAAGTGTTTCCTTTTATTGGGTTTGAATTTCTCACCACTCAATGTTATTGAATGTCCCCTTGTTCCTGTGGAATGAGAAAGATCAGAAACTTCTGTTTTCCCTACCTTTTCTGGAGAATTCATTATCTTCTGCACTTTTATCACATCCCCTCTTATTCATCTCTTTTCACAGGTGGTAATTTTTTCAATCTTTCTCTATCTGAGATTTTACTGTACCCCTAATCATTCTTGTTGCTCTTCTCTGAGCTCCCTCTTGTTCTGCAATTTCCTTTTTGAGATGAGGTGATTAATTCTGCACACATTATCCCAGGGAGGCTGCAGAATTGATTTTTATGTATTATTCACCATCTCATTTCTTATTCATCTTATGCATCTGAACATCTTGTTTGCTTTTTTGATTGCTGCTACATGTTGAACAGAACTCTTAATGGAGCTGTCCATAATGACATGCAGGTCCCTTTCTGGAGTTGATATAGTTAACTTAGAACACTGTATGGTGTATGAGTAATTTATATTTTCCCCTGCAGTGTGCATTACTTTGCATTTATCAATGTTGGATTTCATTTGCCACTATGTTGCCCATTCTCCTAGCTCCTTTAGGTCTGTTTTAAATTTCTTACAGACCTCTCTGGTCCTGAATAACCTACATAACTTCGTCATCTGCAAATTTTGTTCCCTCACTGCTCCCTCCCCTTTCCAGATCATTAATAAAAAACACATCAAACAACATGGGACCTAGTGTGGATCCTTGAGGCCCTGCTGATCACCTTTTGCCATGATGTAAATTGGCCTTTTAATCCAACTCTTTGCTTTCTGTCTCCTCGCCAGGTGTGGACCCAGGACAATATGTTGCCTCTCATCCTGTGTCTGCTATGCTTCTTCAGTAACCTCTTGTGCTGGACCTTGTTAAAGATCTTTAGAAAGTCTAAACAAACTGTGACAATCCATTCTTCTTTATCCATTACTTCACTGACACATTCAAAGGACTTGGGTGATTAGTGAGATGCAGTTTTCCTTTGCAGAATCCATGCTGGTTAGGCCTTATCATATCCCAATCTTCCAGGTGTGTTGTTCTGTTTTAATGACCATTTCAAACATTTGCTAGTCATAGAAATAAGACTCGCAGGTCTATAATTCCCTGGATCACCCCTAGAGCCTTTTAAAAATATAGGTGCAACATTTGTACCATCCAATCATCTGGAACAGTGGCTGTTTTTAATGAGAGAGTGCACGTCTTTACTAACAACTGAGCTCCTTCATACCTGAGTTCCTTCAGAACACTTGGATGCACCATCTGGACCTGGTGACTTACTGCATTTTAAATAATCAGTTTCTTCCAGCATCTCTTCTTCTGTCACTTCAGCCTCTCAGAGCATCTTGTCTGTGTTACCAGGAAGGAACAGATCTGGGTTAGGAAACTCAAACATCCTCTGCAGTGAAGACGGATCACTTAGCTTCTCAGCAAAGTCCTTCGCTCCCTTTAACCCCTGGGGATCCAATGGACACAAGAATTCTTTTGCAGGTGTCCTGCTTCTGACATACCAAAGAATCTATTGTTTGTTTTAATACCTTTTAGCTAGCTGCACTTCAAACTCCATTTTGGCCCTTCTAAATTCCCACTTACTTCCTGCCAGCTGTTATTTAAACCCATTTATTGATTTCATTAGGGTCAGATTTCCAAATATTGAAAGATTTTTGTTTGGCTCAATAGACTTTTGAACTTTGTCATTTAGCTCTATTGGTTTACTCATTGCCTTCCTGATTCCCTTTTTATTAAGTGGTAAACATGTCTTCTGAGAGTCTGTTGTTTTATTAAGAAGCATCCAAGTCACCTCTAATAATACCGAGCTCTCACATAGTACTTTTTATCAGTAGATCTCAAAACGTCTTACAAAGGACATCAGTATCATTATCCCAATTTCACAGATGGGGGCACTGAGGCACAGAGGGAGTGACTTTCTTACTCTAGGTGTTTAGCTTCCTTTAATTTTAGGCCTTTTTTATTAAATCTCTTATTTTATTTAACTCTCATTTTCTAACTTTTAGTGTCACTGTGTCACTTTTTGGTACCCTGCCTGATTTTTGGATGTTGAACCTAATTATAGTGAGGTCAGTATTACTTACTGGCTCAGCTACTGTCACTTCTTGAATTAGCTCTTATGCACTTTCAAAGACTCAAACCATATCTACAGTAGAACTTACTTTGGTAGAACTTACATTGCCCAAGGGTGTGAATAACCCACACTCCTGAGTGAAGTAAATTACACTGTCCTAAGCGCTGGTGTACACAGCGCTATGCCAACAGGAGCGCTTCTCCTCTGACATACCTACCTCCTCTCATGGGATGGGGAGTAAATAAGCAGACAGGAAAACTCTCTCCCATGGGCTTCGAGTGACTTCAACAGAAGCACTACAGTGCTTCGAATGTAGATGTAGCTGAACAGCTTCTCCTCCTGCATGTTCTAGAAGTAGCGTACCAAGAACCACCCATTGAAAGTGTTGAGCAATTGTTTATCCAAGATCTGCCCCATTGGGCCATTAGTCCATTTTCTAAGTGGGTAGCTAGTCCCCCATGATTATCTTTTTGTTGCTGCTTTGACCTTCCTCAACATTTTGCACTCAATTTCCTTTTCTTGGTCCAGAAGCTGGAAGTGCAGTTCTAGAGTGACAGCTTCATAAATTCCAAGGCCAGAAAGGACCACTGTGATCATCTACCCTGACCTTCTGTACAGTACAAGCCAGAGACTTTCTCAAAAATAAATCCTAGAACAGAGCTTTTAGGAAAACATGTCATCTTGATGTTAAGATGGTCCGGGATGGAGAATCCAATGGTTAATTAACCCTCACGGTTAAAAATTTACACATTATTTCCAGTCTGAATTTGTCCAGCATCAACTTCCCACCATTGGATCATGCTAGACCTTTGTCTGCTAGACTGAAGAGGCCATTATTAAATATTTGTTCCCCATGTAGATACATATAGACTATTATCAATTCATTCCTTAACCTTCTCTTTGTTAAGCTAAATAGACCGAGGTATTGAAGTCTCACTATAAAGCAGGTTTTCTAATCCTTTAATCATTACTTGTGACTCGTCTCTGACTCCTCTCCAATTTATTAACACCCTTCTTGTATTGTGGGCACCAGACCTGGATACTGTATTCCAGTAACAGCATCAGTGCCAAATATAGAGGAAAAATAACCTCTCTGCTCCTAGTTGAGATTCTTCAGTTTATGTATTCCAAGATCACATTAGTTCTTATAACCACAGCTATAGCTCAGCCTTCAGAGCTCATGTTCAGCTGATTATTCACCATAACCCCCAAATCTTTTTCAGAGTCACTGCTTCCCAGGATAGAGTCCCTTATCATGCAGGTATGGCTTACATTCTTTGCTCCTAGATGTTTACATTTACATTTAGCCATATTAAAATGCACATTATTCACTTGCGCCCAATTTACCATGGGATCTAGTCAATGACCTGTCCTCTTTGTTATTTACAACTCCCAATTTTTGTGCCATCTGCAAACTTTATCAGTGATTTTATGTTTTCTTCCAAGTCATTGATAAAAATATTAAATAGCATAGGTCCAAGAATTGATCCTTGCAGGACCTCACTGGAAACAGACCCGCTCAATGACAATTCACGATTTATGATTACATTTTGAGACCTATCACTTAATCAACTTCTAATCCATTTAATGTGTTCTCTGAAGGTAACTTTATATAATTCTAGTTTTTTTTAACCAAAATGTTGTGTGATTGTCAAACGCCTTATGGAAGGCTAAGTAGTTAGAAGCACAGAACCACAGGGTAAGAAGGGACCACCAGGGTCATCTAGTCTAACACCCTGCTAAGATGCAGGATTTGTTGTGTCTAAACCATCCAAGACAAATGGTAACTCAGCCTTCTTTTGAAAACCTCCAGGGAAGGAGCTTCCACCCTCCCAAGGTAGTCTGTTCCATAGTCCTACTCTTCTTACAGTTAGGAAGTGTTTCCTAAGGTTGAATCTAAATCTGCTATGCTGGAATTTGAACCCATTGCCTCTTGTCAATGCGGTAAAAGAGAACAACTTTTTTTTGCATTTGCACATGGACATCGATCACTTTTATTCTTGACCAAGTGTCTGTTTTTATTTAACTCCTTAATCTGGTACCCTTTTGTTTTGTGTTTTACAGAATTCATCGCTGTGCTCATACCATGTCCTTGTTCTCGTTCTGCTGTAGTCTGCTCCGAATACATAGTTGGATACACAGATTCTGCTGGATCACCAACACCTTTAACAGGTGTCTGTCTTAATTGTGTGCTCCTCCATTGCTCCTGCTGCCCTTCCCCTAGGTCTTAGGTTAAATATTCCTCCAACATCTTCTTTATGTAACCAGCCAGCATGCTGGTTCCATTTTGATTAAGGTGAAGCCTGTCACTTCTGTGGGGGCTCCTGTTTCCTCCACATGTTGCCTGATGGCTAATAAACTCCTCTTCATACCCTCTTCTCACCCATGCATTGAGACCCCTGAAGTTCCTTTGGTCTTGCTGCACATATGTGCAGACCTGGAAGCATTTCAGAGAATGTGACCATTGAGGCCCTGGACCAAAGCCTTCTGCCTCGCCATCTGAATTTAACTTCCAGAACCTCTCGCCTACGTCTCCTTACATCATTGGTATCAGTGTGTACTGCGAACTCAGGCTTCTCTCCTAGGGTGACCAGATGTCCCAATTTTATAGGGACAGTCATGATTTCTGGGTTTTTTTCTGATATAGGCTCCTATTACTCACCAACCCCTGTCCCAATTTTTCACATTCGCTGTCTGGTCATCCTATTCTCTCCAGCACTCCCCAGAGCCTATCTAGCAGGCTTGTGATATCTTCCCCCTAGGTACCAGGCTTGTGATATCTTCCCCCTAGGCTCCAGCTCTTCTCACTCCTGATGATCAAATCTGCTGTCACCACAGCCTGTCTCTTCCTCCCTACCGTAATTCCATCTCCCGGAGCTGCTGCCTCCTTGGTGGTGGGAGGAATTGTCAGTCTCCACCCCCTCATTAGAAGGAGAGTCAAAATGTGCTTGTAAGTGTTGAATTAGCACCTAGTTTGGGTGTTTCTAATGGGTTCCTATACAAGTTGATTGCTGGCTCATCACTATTTAATATTATATCAAAGACCTTAAAGAACATATAAAAGCATTTCTGATAAAGTTTGCAAATGACACAAAGATTGGTGAACTGGAAAATAACGATGAAGGCAGGTCACTGAGAGACCTGGATCACTTGATAAGCTAGACACAACTATACAACATATATTTAGGATAGCCAAAAGCAAGGTTATCCATCTAGGATCAAAGCATGTAGCCAAGCTTTCCAGATGGGATTATGCCCTGGAAAGCAGTGACTGAAAAGGACTTGGGGTCATAGTTGATAACTAGCTAAACCTAAGTTCCAGTGCCATGTTGTAGCTAAAAGAGCTAATGCGGTCCTTTGACTTAAAAACAGGAGAATACCAAGTTCAAAATTCTATTGCAGCTAGTGATGAAGACATGCTGTCATTTGGGATGTGTTCAGCCTTCGGTGCACATGAAAGATTAATGTCAGTGGAAGTTAAACACACGCTGTCTCCAGCCTAATGGGACTGCTCCTTTCAGTCAGCCAACAGAGATTCTTGTGCTTTCAGATCCACCGGTGAGTCAGTGAGGGCTTCTTTTGTTTTGTTTATTGACAAGCAGTGTGCTGGATTGGTCCAAACTCAACGGTGTAAGTCATATGACCTTTGAAATGCAGCTTCAAAATAAATATAACTTAATAGCTGAAATAGTTTCCAACAATGGAGATGAGGACAAAGTCGAAACAGATTTGTTCCAAGAGAACAGTTACTGTGATTCACCAAGGAAGAATGTGATTTGAGAATGAGAAGTTTAAACAGATGATTATCTGAACTCATTACAAACAGGCTGCAGATGTGAGAAAAATGTCACTGAAACTGTCTAACAGTTTGTGCTTTTTAAACTTCGGCCGGAGTGAAATTCTCCCCTTGGCAGGGGACTGCACAAGCCCTACCTCCTGCTCGGGGCTTAGTGGGACATAGTCATTGTGCTGGCCCTCTGCACAGGAGTGATCTTCACTCTCCAGGCTCCTCTCCAGCACTGCAAATGGCTGGGAGAGGAAGGAAGTGGGAAAATAGCTTACAGACCAGTTACATGTTCCCCTCTGTCCCCAAGTCCTGGCCCCACAGAAGCCCTTCCACCAAAGCGATGGAAGATACCAGATTTGCTGGGTGGGGGAAGGCTGGGGGCTGGACATGTTCCTCCATATTCTCCCCCACCACAGTCCATGGGGCCAGTAGGAGCAAGCTGCTGTAGGCAGAGTCTTGAGCAATTTGCTAGTGTCCCCTCCCATGCTTCCCTTGAGAATGTTCCAGTGGGGCCGTGGCTGGGGTGTGTGTGGCTGGGGGGGCCTGATGATTCCGATAGGGGCCAGTGACTGCACGGAGCTGGCGGCCAGGAGGCAGTGAAGAGGCAGCGAGGAGAGGGGGTGTCTTTCCTCCAGCCGATCCCCCTGAAGTGTGCAAATCTTGGGAGGTCCTAATAAGGAAGGGTCTTTGGCATTCATTGAGGGAGAGGGCAGGGCACAGCAAACCCGCTGCCCAGGAGAACTTCAACAGATTGCACAGTTTTCATTCCCTTGCATGGGAATAACCTGTTTAGTTAAGAATGGGGACTTAACTATTGCCTCACTGCTATTTCAAGGAGAAACGTGGTCGGGTACTATCTAGCAATCATAAGAAACAGACAAGCTTTACCCTTGACAGTACATGTAAGATGCAGCCTTACATTTAAGTTTTTAAAGGACAACCTGCCTTAGTCTCAAAACATTTACCCAATAACCTTTCTGTTCACATGAACCACCCACACAGAAACCAAAATGAGCTACAAGAAGAAAATAGAAAAAGCATCTGACTGTTGACAACCAAATCTTATTTCAGTCCAGTTTTTTTTTTATAATTCCTTCCTCACAGTTCTGCAAAGATTTGAATATTTAAAAATGTCTAATTGTATGTTTTTATACACATTGCAATATTTCAAAGTGAACATTAATATTTGCAAAAAGTTCAAGAAATTTAGGCAGCTTTTGAGTGTATTGCTGTTGGAATGAAATAATTAGAAAAGTGAAAAAGTAAAGTGTATGATTTCTGTAGAGCATTTTTATGTATTTAAACTTCATGCTTGGAAAAGGATGTGAAAGTATAATTTTCAGCACTATCTTTAAGTTCAGTTTTATTCACGTGAATTGCCCCTTTGTGATCACTCCTGTATGTAAAATTAGCAGTATCGCCACCCGAAGTGTACAAAAATCACAATGCAAGGCCACCAAGATCATGAGATTGCCTTAAAATCATGAGAGTTTTTTAAAATACATTTGGCATGCTCTATAATTTGGCTCCTGGGTTCTCAGCCTCTAGGCTCCACTTGAGAGCTGGATCAGACCCACGTGGTAGTATAAATGCTATTATGACCATTCCATTATGTTCCTTTTTAGACCTTTTTTAGGCCTTTGTAGCTCAGACGTACATACTTTCTTCAGACAAAAATCTGGCCTTCAAACAACCCTTACCAAGCTTATCGTCAGAAGCAAGCTCCTCACAGACCAGGACACAGAACTCAAAGGCTCACCAGACCCTGCCGGAACAACAGATGCAAAGGCTGCAGGCGTGTTTCTACTGCTGCTGTGATCAACACCCCACACAACACACCTTTCAAAATCCATGGTCCCACACAAGCCTATCACAATGTGCAGTGTACCTCCTCCAGTGCACTAAATGCCCCCAATAACAATGGTGTGAGTGAAATTGCGCTCTCCAATGAACTCACACAGGAAAGTGATTAAAGACAAAAACACCCTGTCACCCGTGGATGAAGACTTTTCACAAATCGATCACTTCCTAACTGACCTCTCAGGCCTTGTCCTCAAAGGAAACCTGCTCAAAGCCTGGGACCTTGAATTCAGAACATTGCTAGACACTAAAAATCGTGGTTTTAATAAAGACACTGGATTTATGGCTTATTACAACAGTTTGTAACCCATTGCCTCCCCTTTTTTGCCCGCTGACTGCAGTGATGGTAACAGGCCACGTCACCTAGAATGGTCCCTTAGAATATGTGCAAACTACCTATGCTAAACAATCTGTTCCACCTTGCATTTCACTGTGACACTCAGAGACCATTTCCCAGTCCTGAAGCAGAGCTCTTTGTAGCTCTCAAGCTGGTGTGTCTCACCAACAGAAGTTGGTCCAATAAAAGATCTTACCTTCCCCCGCCTTGCCTCTAGAAATCTGGCACACAGTTCTAAGCTAAGCTGTGTTGAGGTTTCTTTGGTTTTGCCTAAATATCATTAAAAGCACTGTGGGCGCCCTAGAATGAGCTGGCTTAGAGCATGTGAAATATCACCCGGGAATACTGTGGCCACTTGATAGATTAGGCGTTCCCCTCTGTGGTTGTGTGCTGCAGAGAGCACCACGTTCAGCTATGGGGGGTCGAGAACCATTCGTCTGAGTAACAGCAAAACCTGCTGTGGAAAAGTCCTTGAACATAGGCCTGTTCCAGCCATTTCTCTCCCATGCCCGAGGGGTTTAGAAAAACAAGCAGGGAAGAAGGAAAGGGGAAATCAATCTGGAGATGTTTTTTCTAGAATATGGCAAACAATGTCTATGAATTCAGTTAGGTTGTCTTCTTGTTTAGTCAGAAATGGTTTGAATACCGGTGCTTGCACTGATATGCATACTAATATTCAGTATTGTCCAATGGGAGTGATGCCAGACTAACAAGAGAACTGCAGAATGAGAATTCACAGGATGGATGTAACTGTGTCAAAGAGCCTCTTGTTGACTCTGAATCCCAGTGCCACAGGAAGTTGTCCTAATGTCAAATAACCTGTTTCCAGTTCTCTGCTCCTACTTTGTATTAGTAAAAGGATACTCACAAGGACAACTAGGCCTTTCCTAAAAAAAACACTCTTTTTTTAACTGCCCTTATAGTACGGGAATGTTTATTAGTTCAACTCAAGGGCTGCAACATTGGAGGGGGGAAATCATCATTCGCATCTTCTGCCGCTTTCAGTACCCAGCGTAGGTGCTATGTTTCTTCACAGACAAAGGCACATTTCCCCACCCTCCACCCCCACCGCCTGCCTGCTGCATTCTCATGAACAAACAGGATATTGAAATTGACAGTGGTAGTTCTCTCTGAGCAGGAATCTCATATATTTAAGTACCCTACCTGTTATATAGATGAGCTCCCACTGGCAAAGCAGGAGGATGACGAAAAGTAGGTACTGTAATTGACACTGATTATTATTTAAGGTTCTAAGGCAACTGATGCTGTACAAGACACATTGCAGATAGTTCCATCCCCAGATTGCTTGCAATCCAAGAGAGACAGAGGATAGACAGGAGACACTGGGATGGCCAAGGTGGGGAGTCATTGTTTTTGTTAACGTGAGCAAGTTGAAATATGCTGTTGATAGAAGCAGGGGTGGGGTTGTCCTGGTTATCAGTGATACATCATCCACCACTTTGCTGGCCCCTGGGAAATGTAAATACTCATTTACAAAAACAAGTGAAGTTTCTCGCCCTGACAGATGCATAGATAACCTCTTGTAAGTGTAACCTGATGCAATGCTCCCTAGTATGCAGATATAAAGAAACCAGTGGGATAAGGCCCCGATCCAGCAAAACACCAAAGCATGTGCTTAATTTTAGGCACATGGGCAGCCCCATTGTGCTTGAGCACTTAGTTGGAGCAGGCCTAATACAGATGTAAAATACCACCATCCATCTCAGCGGGGTCTTACTGCTGATCCCAAATAGTATAGTAGCCAATATAACTATTTCATTGCTGATCATTTTATCAGAAAGGCCTTCAGAACTGTGAGCACAGCTTGACATGGTGGGTGGAGCTTATTCAAAAGCATCAAGCCAAAGCCACATTTTTTCCATTCTGACCACCTCAGGGATGTTAAATAGTTACCTAAAGCTTGACACAGACTGGCAAATGTTTATAGATGTTAAGGGCAGATGGGGCCATTATAAACCTCCTGTGTAACACAAGTTGGAGAAGTTCACTCAGTGAGGCTTGTATAAAGCCCATAACTTGTGTTTGGTTAAAGTACCTTTCAGACTTCTTGATTTAAAGTCTTCCAATGACAAAGAATTTATCAAGTCCCTAGGTAAGCTGTTCCAATGATTAATGACCTCTCTGTTAAAAAAGGGACAGCTTGAATTTTTCTACCCAAAACCTCCAGCCATTGCTTCTCTTTCTCCTTTGTCTACTAGATTAAAGAGTCATCTGTTACCAACTGTCTTCTCCCCATGTAGGAACCTGGAGACCATGTTCACGTTCACCTCTTAAATGCCCCTTCAGTTAGCTATGTAGCTTGAGCTACTTTTGCCTCTCACTACGAGGTGCTTTCTAGAGCTTGAATCTCTCCTGTAGCTCTTTTCTGAACCTCTCCCGATTCCAACATCCTTTTGGAAGGGTGGACCCCGGAAGCATGCACATCACTCCACGCAGGGTCTTATCCCCACTGAGACATTGTGGCAGAGCATGGACTGAAAGAAAGCAGAGGGTGGAATTTCCAAAAGCGATGAGCGCTAGACTGGGTGACCCCAGTGGAAGTGAATGGTGGTTTTATCATTGAATTCAATGGAAGCAGAGTGCTTTTGCAGATCCCATCCAGACAGGTAGAGCTTCTTTTGCCAGGTACAAGAATAGGCAAAAATCATCAAAAGTGCCTCCTTTCTGTCAACTTACTGGACCTAGAAACCAATATATCCTTTCTCCCATGGGAAGGAGCAACACAGAGATGGTTGCACAACTGCTTCTGGGCTGCTTCTCTTCCTGGAGAGAGGATTCCAGTCCCTGGACAGGTCATGGGCATTAACACTCTCACAGCATTTAAAGAAAAGCTTTGATTGCCTGGAGCCAGTCAAGACTTTACCCCTGGACCAGCTTTTCTTGCTTAGTGAACCTGACCTTTGCTGTCATAGTACAGGGGAGACTGGAATTCATTTTCAGGGCACTGTATTTTCAATGGAGATCCTTGCAGGGTGAAGAGCCTCTCCGCATGAGTAAGGGCAGCAGAATCTGGCCTCATGTGACCCCACAGCGTGCTAACACTTACACAAGTGATAAACCTTGTTCAATGACAGCACTGGATTTCAGACAGTAAAGCAAACAAAACATGTTAGGTCCGTTGCACAGCATTCAGTTTGGGTTTCCCCATGAGTGGATTTGAAGAACAAAACTGAAATGATTGTTAGAAGCCAATTGCTTGTCTTTGTTGTGTTGGGGCAGAGTAGGTGGGTGGGGGACTTCACAGACCTGGAGAGGCAGATGCTGCTACAACAGAACAAGAGGCCTACTAGCTGTCAGGATTATTGGATGCAGCTGTTCACAGACACCAGGTGCAAGAGGACACCTGGAGTGACCGCTCACAAAGCAGAGGGGCGGAAGCTCTCAGCGATTGCGAGGTAGAGCGATAGGACAGAGAGTGAGGAGAGGTACTGAGACAGGGTGGGGAGCCAGCTTCAGGGTGGAAGGAGGATCCCAGGGTTCTACAGGACTGTTTGGGGCCCAGTCCCTGGCCTCCTCCCTACAATACAGACTGCTTGAGAGTTAGGAGCCCAAGGCTCTGGGGCAGCCCAGCCATGCTGGGGCTTCCAGGCTCCCTGCCACAGAGCCAGGGGTCTCAGAAGCCAGGGAGAGCTAGCTTGAGCTGGCAACCTGCAAACCTGGGAAATTTGGGGAAAATATGGATTAGTTCCAAATCAGACTGAAACCAAATTTTGAAATGTAGAAATTTCCCACAAACTGAAAATTCTGAGTCTCAGCTAGCTCAGTTCTCTACAGCAGGTTCTCTCATCTGTTCTCCTCAGAGTAAACACTGCCAGCCAGGAGGAAAGAGCTGATGCTGACAACAGTCAACATTGTTTATAGCTGAGTGTGGGGTACACCGGACAGTTGCAATCCAATGTGCAGATCATGCAGAGAAGACAGCTTGAGGTAGGCAGCACACACCCACAGTAAGTTTAGGCAGACAAGGTAGTTTAGACTGTAAACTCCTTGGGGAAGGGGCTGTCTTTTTGTTCTCTGTTTGTACAGCACCTAGCTCAAAGCAGACCTGGTCCATGACAGGCTACTAGATGATACAGCAATACAAATACCAGCAGGTATACGAACACACCTGGGCAGGGATGTAGGTTATCTTACCTTTTTATTTTTAAAGGAAAATGTAAATATATTTAAATGTGCAGGTACCACATTTGTCATATTTGTAAAAATGTTGCATGCCATATTATGTAATCTCACCATTTCTAGATCAATTTAAATGAACATTTCCAGTTACCACATGCACAACTCCCCCCCCATCCGTCCCCAGAAAAACAAAGACAAAACTGGTAGCAGGAAACAGGAAGCTGTTCCCTGCTTGGAAGCAAATACATTATAAGGAAATTTAAAATAATCGAATGTATAACTTACCTAGGCAATTTGAAGGAATATTCCATAATTTTAAAAAAAAGATTGGTGATTATAAACTGCAGGAAGCTTCAAACAGAAATCGTTTTGTGTACCTGAATGATTTTCCTTCACACTCATTTATTGTAAGGTTTCAGGGTAGCGCTGCTTATTTTAAAGTCATTACAACATAGTTTGCCGGGGCCGGGAGAAAGCAACTAAAGAATTGTGCACATTTTGTAAAGAAACCAATCTGATTTGAGCACCCCCATGAATAGGGGGCATTTCCTTTTCACGTTCCTGTGATTTCCAGGTTGTAGCAATATGGGCCCTGAGCCTGCAAGCAATTTGGTGTGGACAGATAGATCCCTGTGGCGACGGGGAGGGGAGACAGAGATAGACGAAGAGCTGGAACAGCGCTGATGAGCGTGTGAGCAGTTTCTTCTTCTCTGCCCTTCCCTGGCACCCACTGGATCCAAGTGCCCATCAGGGATGTGACTGCCTCCTGTGCACCCCTCCATTCCCTGCAGGAGTGCAGCGCCCTGCAGCCTGAGAAATAACCACCTAGTGTAACTGTTGCTGCTTTAAATGTTGGGACTGTTTCTTCCTCTGGATGTGCACCGCACCTAGCACAACGGGGCCCTGATCTCAACTGGAACACAAATAAATAATAATCAGAACTTCAGATTCCTCTGTAGACTTTGCTCAAATATTTTTGTTAACTCCTTATGACAATGCTGCCCTGCAGTGTCAGCAAATATCCCCCCTGCGTCCCCCAGCACCACTGAGAGAACTATTTTTCCTTTTCTGCCAGCAGTCCCTTCTCATCTAGCAGTCAGAGAGCCTCTTCGGCACTGACACCCTCGGTTCTGACCTCAGCATGACACTCGGAAACAGACGCACCTCAGGCCCAGCCCAGTTATCTTCACAGTGCCTTTTGAAAACACTCCCCACAACATACTGAGTTTGCAGTTGCGTTATACATGGCCCCGATCTTGCTAGCTGTTCTAGCAGAGTGGGCAGGGCCCCAGGGACTTCCGTGGGCTCCATGCAGCCATAGACAACCTTTTAGTCCTTTCATCCGAACACTTACCATTCCAACCGGAAGGAAGGTAAGAGTGAATACAGAGGAAGGAATTGTAGGACCTTCTCCTGCAGTGCTTACTCCAGCTAAATTCCCACTGGCTTTGATGGGAGTAAAGACAGCAGGATGAGGCCGTGGGCTTTTAATCTGCATCCAGGACATTTTAAATGAACAGGGAAATGTCAGTAGAGATGTAGTGATGTTTGCCAGGGGTTTGGAGGGTCTGTCTTACTGTGGTAGAGTGGCTAAACCCCACGCTGGAGAGATAGGGGTCCAGGAGCTACTCTGAGCTCTGGAAGCCCTGCCCCGGCACGCCTGCTGGGCATATTTGTTGAATGGCTTGACAGGGCTGCTTAAAACAAGCAACTTTCCCTTTGTTTTTGGCAGCTGGGCTCATGCTTTTAGGCAGTCATGGGCCACAGGGGTTTTGTTGCTTGTCTCATGGGCCACTTTTTTTTTATTTGAATTATGCCCCTTGGGAATTTTTGGATGCAAACCCTGCCCAACATCATGAGGTCACAACACAAACCCCGCCCAACATCATGAGGTCACAACACAAACCCCGCCCAGCATCGTGATGCCATGATACAAACCCTGCCCAGTATCATGATGCAGACATTCAAAACAGCCCCTCCTGCCCCCGCTTATATTTTCTGGGTTTTGTGGGGATTTTGCTGCTTTCCACACTTGTTTTGGGGAGTTTTTCTCGTGGCAGAGCTGCACTCACTTCAACTGAAGGACTATGGCAGGAGGCTACCCTCAAAAGGGGGGGGTTACAGGACTCCTTATCCTGCAGAGGCCGGTGGACTGGGTTGCAAGGAATAACCGCAAGCCACAATGCACCCTGAGGGATGGAGCAGTACGAAGAGACACAGGAGGAGGGCATTAGCTAGACTGCAGGGAGCAGATACCTTCTTTATGGCACCTAAGAGGACCCCTTGGTTTGAACCTGGCAGAGTGGAAGGGTCTGGGTTCCCCTACCCACAGGCAGGGCTGCCACCAGAGACTCTAAGCACCAGGCAAAGGTTCTCTTCCCTCCCCCGCATTCACAGGTGGTAGAGAATGAGGGCATGATGGCCAAGTTGTGCTAACAGACATACGGGAGGCCAGCGGGGAATCAAATGGAGGGGAGAGGGTAAGATGGATGTGGAGAATCTACTGGAGTGAATGGTTTAGAGCCAACAGTAACAGGCAACCCAGCTGTAGCAGCAGCAGAGCCAATGACTGCAGTGGCTGGCAGCACAATGGCCTGGGCTAATGGCCTCTAGCACCTTAAGGATTGTTGCTGTGACAAGCAAAGAAAATTAAAAATATGCTTGTAACACTACAACTTAATTTCTGCACATAATAATCTTTGCTTAGGTGGGTTTCTCACCTAAGCTCAGTTCCCAGAAACTTCAGCATCCCATGGCTGAAGGATCCAATGTTCTGCAGTTTCAAGAGCTCTTGAGCCTTTAATCCCCCAAGCGATGGATACCAAAATCACTTCTGTGTCTGCTTCTACCTCCCAAAGTTCACTGACCCTCTTACAAGAGAAAGAAAGGCTTTTTGCTGTTCTTCCCTTCCTGTTGACTTCCCATCTCCCTGCTGACTATGAATGTAAATGAGATTCCTTCCCTCATGTCTGGGAGAAAGCCTGTTTTTTCAGTTTGGCGGCATTATGGAAAGTAGTAAAATCATATGGAGTTCCACACAAGATCATTGCAATTATAAACATTAAGTATGGAGATTGCTGCAGCACAGTAAGAATTGGTGGAAAATTAAGCAACTGGTTCCAGTCAAAGTTTGGTGTAAGACAAGGGGGCATGGAAAAACCATCTCTTTTCATCGTGTTCTTAAATGGGATATGAAGAACGCTAGACAAGCCGGAGGGTGTGACACTGGACGCTCTTGAGTTAAACTCTTTAGCTTATGCAGATGACATCATACCATTGGCAGGCATGTTTAAATTAATGATCATGCTCTTTGCTACTCTTGAAAATTGGTGTAGTTGACATGGATTTACAATAAATGCCAAGAAGATGAAGTGGCTGCATCTTGGAAAAGGGACAATAGATAAAGTGTTGAAATGCCACAGCAGTGAAGTCATAGAACAAGTAGAGTCTCATTTGTACCTAGGAAGCTTGATCAGTGCCGACAGTTCCATCAAGCATAAACTTAAAACAAGATGTGCCTTAACCCCAAATGCTGCACAGAAATTGACAAAATTATGGACTATAAAAACATTATGTTTGGTATCAGAGTGAAAATGTATCAAACCTGTGTACTAACTGTATTACTTTAGGGTCTGGAAGCAGGTGCATCTCAAGAAACAGATGTTTCTGGAGGCTGCGGAGATAAGAGTTTAGAAGGTGTGAAGTGGGATGATTTTCAGACAAATGAGGAAGTTAGAAAGAGAGTAGGAAGTGAAATCAGGGTATGCGACTGGCTACAATCAAAACGATTACAATGGTGGGGACACTGCAGAAGACAAGCAGATGATAGGATGCCAAAGAAAATAATGGAAACACAACCAAGGTCAGGCCAACCATCTAGATGATGGAACATCGTATGCAGACCCATGACCAGGTGGGGATTAACGGAGGAACACATCAAGGGAATGGGAATGCTGTTCTGCTCCCCATGTCTGCGAAGATGCTCTGGGATGAAAAGGAGAAGAATAGGAATTATTTTTAAGTACAATATTTTGAGGCAGGGACTGTCTTTGTCCGAGTCTGTTCAGCGCCTAGCACCAAGGGGTCCTGATTTGTGTCCTGGGCTCCCAGGAACGATTGCAATAATCCAGAATAAGAAGAAGAATTCTCTTGATGTTACTTTTGAAGAGTTCTTGTTGGCAGTAGGGCGGCTCCACTTCAGAGAGCCAAATTTTGTTAATCAAGGTATGTAACCACCATTAAATGACTCCTTTAGGGCCTAGATCACTGACACTGCTGTTGGGTAGAATTACATTTGCAGCAAGAGAGCTTGTTTATCAGCTGTGAATTTGTACACTCTGTAGAGATAAGCCTGTCATCGATGAGTAGGAGGGTTTTTGGTTAATGAGCACAACTGCTGCCTCTAGAGCTTGAGTATGACAGGAAAGTGGGTGTCAAGTACTAGCAGGGAATTTATTGAATTCTCAAGAGATCACAGTGAGTTTTATTTAAACTTCTCTGAGTGTGGCTTGGTTTTCTAGCAGATGGAGGGGCTGGCCAAGGTGTCTGGCCCCCAATCTGTGTATATTGAAAGCTTCATCTAAATTATAAATCAGTATATATCATTTACATATTTGCTTAAGTGGAAATTAAGCATATTACCAGTGAAGCTATGTGAAACACTTTTGTGATCAATGAAAAATGAATGTCCTTACAATCAAGGATTCTTTTCCATTAGCCTGTCATTCCAGCTAAATCAATAGACATAGAATGTAAGCTCTTTGGGGCAGTGACTGTCTCTCTGTCTTGTGTTTGAACAGCACCTAGCACAATGTGGCAAAGGCCTCCAAACGCAACGACAATCCAAACAATAATAATAATAGTACGAATCCCAGCATAGTCCAAACATCAATTATATCCCCATAGACACAGATCTTTGTGTGAAAAATGAGCACAGTTTATTATTAATTCTCTTGATGCAAGTTAGTGGCAAGCCCCTTTCTCACACATACTTTTCCTTGGAGTGATGGAGTCAAAAGTTTGTCATTAAGCTGTATACAACATTTTAACTTGCAAGTTAAAAATCTTTATTCTTCTGTATCACTGCATAACCATTCTACTATATTGCAAAGAACTCATACGAGCCTAGATTGCACTGCTAAAACCACACAGCACAGTAACTGCTTACTCATGAGGCCAGACCTGTTATTTGATGACATATTTTAGAATTTTTCATGTGTCCTTGCCCTTTGCAATATGACGTGACGCTGCAGAGGTTTTATCTACAGATGTGCCAACAGTAGATCCCTATCTTCCTTCTACTCACCATGATTTAGCTGCTAATGCGCAATAATGCTTGTTGGTTTTTCCCAAGGGGAAGCTTTGAGACTTCTTGGAGTTGCAGTTGGATTTGCAAATTGTCCCCCTCTTTCCCCTGCACAACAATGGGACTCCAGTCCTGAAGGGGAGTCTGTAACACACTGACACCCAAATATTCACCACTGTCATGTAATTAGGATATGTTTTGTATGAAGTATGTCTTGTGAGTTATCATTCTAAAAGTCTTGCTCTGATAGACATTAATATCTCGTTGGATTATGTGTTATCGTTGTATGTGAAGTTATGACGTTTGGCTGTATATGTGTTACTGAAATGTGAGATTGAAACAGCCTTTATAAACGCTATGCTCTAGGCGTTATTTGGGAACAGGTCTCTGGCCTGTGTTCTACAGGAGCTCACACTGGATGGTCACAACAGTTCATTCTGGGCTTAGAATCTATGAATCTATCAGTGAGATTCACCATCATGGCTGCTATCTCCACTGTCTCCAGGGATCCTGGGCCGCCTTCATCCTAATCCTGAGAGATGCCCTGGCCAGGCCAGGCCAGAGAGAGGGAGCCAGATGACACCATCACCTCCCCTGGCTCTGGCTAAATCCTGAATACTTCTGGTTAGTCAGAAATCATTTTGTAATTGGAAAATCCACTGTGGGGGCCATTGTCATGCAAGTCTGCAGGGCCATTAATTGCCTCCTGCTACACAGGACTGGGGCTCTCAGCAATGCACCGCACATGGTGGATGGATTTGCTGCTATGGGATTTCCGAACTGTGGTAGAACGATAATAGATGGCACGCTCAAATATCCCAATGGTTATAGCTGCCTGTTGTGTCCTGCATAACATCTATGATGCAAAGGAGACAAGTTGCTGCTGGGGCGGAGCAGCTGTCAGCTGAGTTTGAACAGCCAGGCATAAGGGCTACTGGAAGAGCTCAGCACAGAGCTGTATGGCTCAGAGAGCACCCTTTAACAGTGAGCCCCGGAAATGTGTTGTGGTGGACTGTGCTCTATCTGGCCCTGCTGTTTGAGGGATTTGTGTGGTGCTTGGCGTACGTGTATGCACCTATTAATATTGCAGTGTTTTCTGTACATGTATGGTTATTACACTGTGTGTGTCACTGGTCCTAGGAGTGGTGTCACACTGGACAGTAACAAGTGGGTACTTTCAGTAACACTAGGACTCTGCAGCAGATGCTGTGAACTCATGAAGATGAATTATGTTCCAAATCATAGAAGTTTGTTCGGTAACAAAATCAGTGGAAAGCGAATGCTGTGCAATTTAAAAGCAAATACATTAAAAACTTAATACATTAATAGAACAGAAAGAACATTCATGTCCATTTCAGCTACACGTACACAAACCGCGACTTTCTCAGGTCAGCGTATGTGAAGCTGTGATTGTCTTTAACGTCCCCCGGGGTGGAGGGGCAGGGATAGTGCAGTGACCCCTGATTCCGTGTGGAATGTTGAGGGGGGTACAGGTAAGTCCCAATACTGAGTTCTCAGTGGGCTGCAGAGGGAGGTGAGCCCAGGACTGTTGAACCTGCAGAACCTGCAGCAGCTGTGTTCTCTCCCTCTCCTTTTCCTGCTTGGACTCCTGGGCCTTTCTCCAGGCTGCCCTCCACGTTCATCCTCCAGGCTCCGTGCTCACTGTCCGATGCAACATTGGCTTGCAGGATCCCACTGGACATGTCATCCCAAGTCCTCTTTTTTTCTCCTTATCTGGCTCCGGTGTTCTGCGGGTGTGGTGGGGGAACCCCTCAAAGCCACAACAATAGCAGCTGCAGATAAAACACGCAAAGCAACCATTGTCAGAATAGTCACAGCAGAAAGCAGAACTTCAGATTCAGAACTCCCTTCCATTGCTCACCCGAAGGGTTAAACAAGACGTGCGTAATGATACTTCAGCGCTGGTGTGCTGTGCATGGCACCAGCCAAAGCACCAACCATGGTAAGCGTGGCCCAGCAGAGCTGACAGAAATGAGGAGGAAATGGTTCAGTAGCATGAAACTATGAATATAGGGCAACAGCCCTGAATTCTGGCACCATTTCCCACAGGCAGTGGTGAGCGTAGCTGATATCTCACTCCTGCAGGTAACAAAAGCAGAGAGCCCCCAGCTGTTGCTGCCCTCCCAAAGCCACCTGGAGCACGAGCTTGTCTACTGCAGTGGTGCCTGCTAGAGCTGTTACTGACCGGAGTGGGAAAACATCCTACCGTGAAGGGAGAAATAAGGGAGCCATCCTTAGGCAGACCTTCGGGAGAGGATTGCAGAGGGCCTTCAGAAAGTTTCATTGAGATCTCTCCGGAGGATTCAAGAGACATCCCTGTGTGTGTAAACACCCTGCTCTGCATGGCCTCCTCGCTTAGCTACAGGAGAATGAAAACCAGATGACAAGGCTTCCTCTCTTTGTTGTACGGCCGGGCTAGCTCTTCTCAGACGAGTGATTTAAGGAAAAGTCGCTACTGTGTCCTGTTAGGCTGGGGAAGCCATCAGTACATCCCTATAATGGGAAATACATTTACACACTTGGCCAAGGTTCCCTCTTCTGCCCTGGGCTTGTCTGGGCTTGATGGCCGGGACTGAGTAGACTGCGGTGCAGTCTCAAACAAGTCTATGCTCACAGCATAGCTAGCTCACATCTCCACCTTCTTCCTCCTCTTCCTCCTCCACTTGCTCCTCATCCTCACTGTTCATGCCAGGGGCCTGTGACTCGGGCTCCTTGCTGGTGTGGGGAGAGCTGCTGGGGTGTCCACCAAGTATGACATGCAGCTCATGGTGAAAACAGCAGCTCTGCGGCTCGGCACCAGATCGACGGTTGGCCTCCCTGGACTTCTAATGTGCCTGTCATAGCCCCTTGGCTTTCACACAGCACTGCTGCTGGTCCCTGTCGCACCCCTGCTCCTGCATCCCCTGGCCAATCTGCTTGTAGATGTTAACATTTCTGTGGCTGGCCTGTAGTTGGGCCCACACATCCTCTTCTTCCTGCAGGCCCAAGAGGTGCAATGTCTCCTGTCTGCTCCAGCCCAAGCACGCCTGCAGCCTGGAGCCAGCATGGCCAGCCACACAGCAGTGGAGAGCTGCTAGGTGCGCATGCCAGGCTGAGAAATCTGGAAAAGGCCTTTCAAACATTTGCAGGGCTTTAAAGATGCTGGAGGGCTTCCAGTCTCTGTGACCCTGGGCAGTAGACTTCATAACTGAGACCAGAGTGGTCAATTCCGGGCATTGTGGGACAGCTGCTGGAGAACTGTTATGATCACATTAGGTAACGCAGTGTTTATACTCTCCCTGTCTCAACCTCCGTACATCAACCATGGGCTCAATGCTGCATGGGGAGATGGAGTTACTGTGTCGGCATAATAGGTGGGAGACAAAATTAAGGGCTTGTCTTCACTACCGCGGAGAAAGATCGATTTTATGGCGATCGATTTATCGCGTCTTGTGAGGACGCGATAAATCGATCGCCAGCGCTGCCCCCATCGACTCCGGAACTCCAGCTCCCCGGGAGGAGTAAGCCGGAGTCGACGGGGGAGCGCGCCGCCGACTGCCCCCGCCATGAGGACAGGAGGTAAGTTGGCTGCAGATACGCAAACTTCAGCTACGTGATTCACATAGCTGAAGTTGCGTATCTGCAGTCGATCCCCACTCAGTGAAGACCAGCCCTAAGTGTAGACACATGTACACTTAGGTTGATGCAAGGCAGCTTACATTGACTTAGCTTTGTAGTGTAGACCAGGCGTAAGTTATCAGCAATTGTATATAACTGTTACGATTATATAAGCAAGGCCAGGTCAGCAATCCAGGTCATTCTTAATTGGGGCCATTGTCACCACACTAGAGCCATCATAGATACTTCAGCCGATGATCAGCCTTCCTGTACAGCTAATTTGCATCCTACAATTGTATTGGTTGTAATGGGTCAGGGGCATAAGAGTTGTCACTGGTAGGCTGCTTCTCCAGCCATCATTCTCCGTAAAGGCTCTATGCCCCTGAGATGGCTTGCGCACCAGTGTTTAAAAGGCCCCACACTGGGCTTCGGAGTGCCAGAAAGATAAGCATGTTACTTAAGTGCTTTGCTAAATCAGGGCCTAGATGATTTTCAGACTTCACTATAAGTGAGCCACTTTTATTATCTTTTATTTTATTTTTTTTTACTTTTCTAAGCAGCAAATGCAAGTAATCCACACAGGAACGAACAGCCAGCAAAATCACCCTCCAAAAGGAAAGCCTTTGTTGTAGAAGTCAGTTTGTATTACTTCATGGTTTTGTTACACATATAAAATTCCTTGGCTTAGTGAATCTGTAAGTTAGTGTTTTGACTTTCTAGCTAGGCAGGCCTTGCTAATATGCGTATTTGGCTACTGGTATGGACAAAAGTGTTTAACATCTGTGTTTTTATAAGAATGTTTATTTACTTATGTAAGAATTGGATATAATGGCAGAACAAGAAATGGGGAACAAGCCAATGCTGTCCTCAGATTTCATGCACAAGTCAACATTTGCACAGTAGACCACAGTTAGGTGTTGAAACGCAAGTAGTTAACTAGTGATAAGAATTCAGCATCTGTAGGTTTGTTAAACATTGGACATCTTTCTTTGCATTCCATTTTGTTCTAGTGAAAACTTTTATCTTGATTGTGACTGAGGGGAGCAAAAGCTTCAAAGCATACTGATTTATTTCCATTTTTAAGACAGGCAATAGATAAAAAGAATGGATGAGATTACGACGACTTTTACCAAGATATTAACCTTTCTGGTTCTTAATAGTGAGTACCAATGCAATACTTCCACATTGTATATCTTTTCTTCCTATTTACATTACTGTTTTTCTCTACTGCCTATAATCTATTCAATGTGCTGCTGAAATTGCTTGCAACAGAGGGTTGCATCATATTTTAAAGTCTGACTCAAAATTAAAAAAAGCTAAAGGCAGTCTATTATTTAAGTGGAAATTCATACAAATCAGTTGTAGAAATAAACACTGTGCCCAGGACTGTAAATTCTAAAGATTTACTGTTCACTAAATCCATGTCATGTATAACTCCAAACAAGTGTGATTAATCACATATTCTGGGACCTACTTTTGTTTTCAATTGCTCCTTAAGCTCACTCCTTCGGCACTTTTACTCCAGCCAGGGTGACTGGCTGTCGGGGACTGATTCTCTGTTACCCTGTCCCAGGTGCAGTCGTTCACATCAGGGCAAAGAGGGTATAACACAATACCAGATCAGCATGGGAGCATCTGATACCCACGTTGCAGTGAGATAAATAACTGCACATGATACAGGGCAACAGAGGGTCAGGCCCAGGGTCTCGGAAGGTCTGTCTACATTGCAGGGTAAGCCCAGGCTCAGACTCAGGTTCAAGCCCAAACCCACCTTCTGTTTGACTCGGGTCAGTAAGCTCTCTGGACACATTCTGTAGGACCCGCCGGGGGTGTATTTCCACTGGGACTTGGCTCCAAACTCTATCATTTTGCAGCATGGGCCTGGCTGAGGCTCAGGTCCCCAGACTTGAGGTGGGGGATAGTTCAGTGGTTTGAGCATTAGTCTGCTAAACCCAGGGTTGTGAGCTCAATCCTTGAGGGGGCTATTTAGGGATATGAGGCAAAAATCTCTTGGATGATGTAGGTGGGGATTGGCCCTGCTTTGAGCAGGGAGTTGGACTAGATCATCTCCTGAAGTCCCTTCCAACACTGATAGTCTATGACTTGGGTCCTGAGAGTCCACCAATGCTATCCCACAATTCCCTGGACCATTGTAGCTTAGCCTTACTAGCCAATTGACTCCAAGGAAACAGACGTAACCCTCCTGGTTCCAGAACAGCTGTTTGGCATTTAACCCTTCCATTTTCTTCTGACCACTGAACTGGAAACGAAGTGAACTGTCTCCTTCTTGGTGGTCGTAGCTAATGCAGAAGTCCTTCCCCAAGCACTTCAACCCGGACGCAGGACCACAGTCAGATCCTCGCAGATCTGTGGTGAGGCAAGCAAGCAATGACCCATCTACCAAGAAATAGGGGAGAAGTTGGCAGCCCTGGGGTTTCAACAGACCAGTGCAGGGAGCAGCTCAAGAGGGACTATCAGAAAGCAAGGGATGAGAACCGCACCTCTGGAGCCCCTGAGCTTTTTACGAGGACTTTAACCAGGGGCTGGAGATTATGCCAACCACTGAGCCCCCAGGGGTTCATGACTGCCTGGTCATCTGGGATGGCAACCTTCTCATAGGTGCTGACTCCATGAGAGGAAAAAATGGTGGGTGCTTAGCACCCATCGGCAGTGCCTATGATCAGCACCCTCACCCTCCCCTTAGTGCCTCCTGCCCACCGTGGATCAGCTGTTCCATGGCATGCAGGAGGCATGTGGGGGAGGGGAAGGGGAAGGAGTGAGGATGGAGCACACTGTGGGGATGGAGCGGAATGGAGTGGGAAGAAGGGCAGGAGTGGGGCCTTGGGGAAGGGGTGGAGCCTGGGGAAGCACCCCACCCTGGCATCGTAGAAAGTCAGCGCCTCTGTACCTTCTGATCCCCAAATCGAAGATAGCGCTGAAGGGAAGCCAGCAGGCACCAGGCCAGGCTCGTGAAGTGACTCTGGTGCTCATGCTGGTCCCTGAGGAGACTGTGGTGCCAGAACAGCAAGAACATGTCCTAGTGCAGGGGTGGGCAAACAACGGTCCGCAGGCCACATCCGGCCCACAGGACCGTCTTGCCTGGCTCCTGAGCTCCCGGCTGGGGAGGCTGCTGCCGGCCCAACCCTCACCTTCCCTCCCTCTCCCCTGGAGCCTTAGCGCACCACGCAGGCAGCACTCTGTGGGGCAGGGCAGCATGTCTGGCTCCACGTGGCTGCCAGACACACTGCTGAGTGGCATGGTAAGGGGGCCGGAGCTGGAGCAGGGGGGTGGGCTTGCATAATGGGCGGGGAGTCCCGGGGAGCAGTCTGGGAGCAGGTGGGGTTGGATGGGGCGTGGAAGTCCTGGGGATCTGTCGGAGGCGAGGGGGTGGATAGGGGTTGGGGTGGATAGGGGTCGGGGTGGGAGCTCTCTGGAGGGGGCAGTCAGGGGACAAGGAAACGGTGGGTTGGATGGGACGGGTATTCTGAGGGGGGCAGTCAGGGGGCAGGAAGAAGGAGGGGGTCGGATAGGGGGTGGGACCAGGCTGTTTGGGGAGGCACAGCCTTCCCTACCTGGCTCTCCATACAATTTTGCAACTCTGATGTGGCCTTCAGGCCAAAATGTTTGCCCACACCTGTCCTAGTCCATCCTGAGGAGCTGTTTGATGCCATCCCCCTACCCCCACGGGAAGCAGTCTGCCAGACAACTGCCAGCAGAAGCAGAAGAGGCAGAATTACCCCATAGCCTGGTAAGTTTCTGCCTCCATGTGTGTTGTTATTAATATAGGAGCGGGAGGGATTTCCAGCTCCTGAGCCAGTGCGGTGATTATTACAAGCTGCAGGCTGTGGCCTGTATCTGCTAATGGTGGAAATCATGGCAATGCCTCGGCGTCTCCCACCCTCGTGTGAAATTCAAAAGGGGGACCAAGCAGAGTAAATAACAGTTAAATAAGAAGTTATCATTCATTTTTTACGAGATACTAACACACTGTTACTTTTAACAGCTCACCGTCTTTGTAAGAACTTGGCATTGCTTTCCCTCACAGCATGCTCCCCATATAACTCGGTCCTGCCGGGCCTTCCTGAGCCTCCTTTCAAGGGTAAACTGTACCAGGGCAGGGCAGGAAGTGTAGTGCGTGGGTGATGCATTTATTGTCCAAAATACACCAGGAAGTTACATGCAGTCCAGAAATATGCCAGGGTGTGGGGGATGCCTGGCAGTTGTTTGTTACAGCAGGAGAACACAAGAGGGGGTTGTTATGTGTGCAGTCCGTATGAGCCATCGTAAGAGTCCATGTGGTCTGGAGATTGCCTGTGGAGCGTTCATAGATAGATGTAGTCTATGCCGGCTGGATCGTAAGCCAGAGTTGCATCTGAGTAAATGCCTGAATGCAGACAGATTTCAGCAGCTTACCAGGAGCCAATAATCCATGTGGGAGCTAGTGCAGCATCCTGTTGATTTCCCCATGATTTTTCACCCAGTCTCAGGTGCTGATAGCTACAAACTTTTCCGCTAGTAGGAACTCCAGATTGGTACTCACCTTTCGGGGCCGTGGTCCTTTCTGGGTCTTCCTCTGTAGGTCGCCAGCTCACTGCATTTGTACATCAGTTGCTCAGTGTAGGGAGGCTGGGTGGCCTCCCTCCGAGCCCGAGGGAACAGAAACCCTCTTGCAGCCGGAGTGGGCGGGCCTTGACGAGGCTGGCCCCGCTCCCAGGAAGAGGAAGGGCGGGACAGGAAGTATAAAGGGCAGGGCCCCTAGCTCAGTCAGGGCTGCACCAGGGAGGGAGATGGACGCCGACCGCTGGCTGCTCCCTCCCCACTCTGCCGCCAAGCCAGGGAGCCCTGATCTAGGGGACAGCCTGGGGTTTCCAGACCTGCCGGCTGCCGAGTACCCGGAGGAACTCCCGGAGACCTGCGGGGGCCCATGGCCGACGGAGGTGGACACTGCTGGGGACCCCCAGTGGCTAGTGGCTGAGGACCCCGAGGGACCGCCGGAGCCCCACAGCGACCCGTGGACAACGGAGGCGGATGCTGACGGGGAACTGGAACCACCCGCTACCGATGACCCTGACTCCTGCTGGCGCCCGCTTGCCTGTGAGGTGCACTCCAAACCCTAGCGAGCACTCCCCTGCCTGAGGGGCGCATTCCTGCCTTTGTGGGCGCTCCCCTGCCTGACGGGTGCACTACTAACTCCTGACGCTCCACCTCCCGACGCTAATTACCCCGTGACCGGGAGGTGTGGCCAAGGCGTGGAGGACAGGCAGTAGCTCCTCACCGTCCCCCAGTGACCCAGAGGGCCTACTGACCCACGTACACTCGGTCATTGAAAACCTTGTTAGCATACCTGGCTGGCTTGCCGCTGGTAGCTAGGAATAGAATATCCCGTTGCCATTCAGGAACCTCCAGAATGCTGAATGCCCAGAAGGGTTGCGAACCCATAATTAGTAAACCACAACAAGAGGAACCAGTTTCCTCTCCTCTCCTCCTGCCTCCCCACAAGGCTAAAATGGTCTGCAATTTTTAAAGATACATCATTAACGGGATGTTGTGAATTTCACCTCACCATCAAGTGCAAAGGCTTTATGCACCACTTAACTCTCAGTGGTGGCCAGGCAACCCCAGGGAATTAAATATTGATCTCTAAATACACATATGCGCACTTACATAAAGTATCATTTTTGAGGGAGGCCTTAATATTCCATAGGTCCTTTGCTGCTGGTGTTATGAAGATTTTCTGAATTATTGAGACAATATTGTACTGTTTCATTTCTGGTTTTGGACCCTTCTACCTCTACAGACCAGCCACGGGCCAGCAGGAGTCTGGGGAGCCGGGGGTCGCATTGTCACGACGTGGTCAGAAAGGAAGCGTGTCCACGATGACCGTACGATGAACATCCTAGACAGAACCAGCCAGCAGCTGCAGTACCAGAAGGGGAAGAATGGACATCAAGCAGAAAGGCAGAAGCAGGCTGCACATCATGAGGAGATCCTGGCAGTGCAGTTCCTGGAGCAGGACTATCACTCCAGGGGAAGGCAGAGTGAATAGAAGGATCTGACTGAAAGGCTGCTTGCACCAATGACAGTGAGAGTGGAGCTCCTGCTCCAGTCCATGTCCTGCAGACCAGGAGCTTGTTGGACAATTCCTTGGTTGGATGTAGCTGCAAAAAAGCCAAATATCATTCTGGGGTGTGTTAGCAGGAGTGTCAGATGTCAGATGCAGGTGATAACTGTACCACTCAGCACTGGTGAGACTCAGCTGGAGTCCTGAGCATCACCTGTTAGAAAAGATGTGGAGAAATTGGAGAGAGTCTTGAGAAAAAGGCTGAGGCGTGGATGGTAAAGTGCTGAGAGGGGGATCAGTTTTTTGCACGAGAAGCAAGGGGCTCAGTGCTCAGCAAAGGAGATGTAAGTTGGATCTTATGAAAACGTTCCAATTCTCTTTTGGATGGATCTCCAAGGGAGGCTGGGGAAGCCCTATTGTTAGAAGTTTTTTAAAAACAGATTGGACAAACACCTGGCAGGGACGGTATAGGTTTACATGGTCTGAGGACTGGACTTAATGACTTCTCAAGATCCCTTCCTGACTCTACTAATTAACATTTTAAAACACCTTTATTTGAATGTCAGTGTTGTATATTATTATACTTTCCACAAACATTCTTAAATCCCAAACCAGAAACACACGTATCTTCTACATGACTCTCTTCTCAATGCCTATTGATCTAACTGACCTCAAAGTCAGCTATTTCCAGGGAGCTTTCATTTTTTCCCACTCCCTGTTTTGCATAAGAAACATCAATTCCTTTATTCTTACGTTAAATAGTTTGTCTGCTATTGTTGCCTCGTTGACAATACCTGACTTTATCCATTGACTCACTCTCCAAACTTGCTGACCTGAGGGTTGTTTGCTGGAACATAGTGGTACTGTCCCAGGAGACATGAAGAGGAATCTGCAAATTGAACAGAGCTTATGTAGCTGATACCTTGGAGGCTTGTTCTCCGAAATACCCAGCTCTCTTGGGGATCATGAAAACAAAGCAGCATGCAGAATAGGCATCTGTGCGTGAATTTTCTCAGTGTACCTAGAGTCCATTGCTGTCACATTTCCATTGTTCAATGCCCATTTCTCTTTTCAGTTGTCAATATTAGCACCAGAAAGGACTTCTGACTTCATGGGAACCAAGAGGGGAGGGGATGAGTCACCATAAGCACTGTCATGGCAGTGCTTTTAGAGGCAACACAGTGGCTCTGAAATTAAGGGTTCAGTCCTTTAAAGTACCAATCACCCTTGATTTCTGCTGAAAGAATTCAGCCTCATTGCTCTGCAGATGCTCAGTACCTTTTAGGATCAGGGCTGGAGGAAAATGTTTGCTCAATTTGTAGATGAAAGAAATGTAAATCAGGAGTGAATTTACCCTAATGGCTTTGAGTCTCTTGGAAACTAGCTTGTTTTGATACATGCTTTTTAATTTCTAGAATATCTAATCTCACTATTAATATGAATAGTAGGCCAAAATACACTTGTGAAATCTGTGAACGTGTCAAAGCCTTTGGAGTCAGTATAAAGCCAGGCCGTCTATTGTTTGTTTCTTCTCCCTCTCACGCTCTCGGAGTGTGTATGTGCATCTTTCCTCAAGAAAATTAAGGCAAAAAATAAATAATTTGAACTTTACATGTTCTTTTCATACTGCCTTCTATAAATTAATCAGCAACTACTGCTGGTTTTAAATGTTGTTTGGTGTGAAAGAAATGTCATCTTCAGATTAATTTGATTGGTATTCATAACATTATTTATTGAAGTAATTTTTAATTCCAGAGACACTCCATTTTAATAATCACTAGTGTCAAATATTTTAATGAAAAATCATTATGTACCTATTTGTGATATAATTATCTCTGCAGTGTGTTTGCTTCCCTTGGTAATAAAATGAAACTTGGAGAAAAACTAAGATCTTCAAACATTTATTTCAAAAAAGGAGAGGATATTAAACAGCTGGAGAGAATGTGGAGAAGAGCCACAAAAATATTCAGGGACTGGAAAAATGCCCTTCTGTGAAATTTACGGAGCTCAGTCTAATTAATTTATAAAAGGATCAAGAGGTGACTTGGTTATGGTGTAAAATACCTTCACTGAGAGGAAGTACCGGGTATTGGAGGGCTCTCTAATCTATCAGAGTGTTATGCTTTGATGCACCCCAGAGTAGCAATGCAAAACCACACAAAAAACAAAATAAAACAAAAATGAAGCAAGACATGCAGGTCGGTTGTCAATCCAAACATATAAATAGCCCTCAACCACCATCACAGAGAGAGGCAGAACAAGAACCAAGGGCAGGAAGCTGAAGCCAGACAAATTCCAATTTCAAATAAGGCTTAATTTTTTTAGGAGTGAAAGCGATTAACCACTGGCACAAGCTACCCAGGGAAGTGGTGAATTTTCCATCTCGTGGTATCTTCAGATCAAGACTGGCTGCCTTTCTGGAAGATCTGCATTAGGGTCTGTTCACACTGCCGCTGAGAGCGTGTTTCCCAGCGTGGACAGACAGACATCTGGCTAGCTCTGGGTGAGCGAGCACACGACAAATAATAGTGTGACCGTGGTGGTGTAGGCAGTGGCTTGTTCTCGCTGCCTGAGTATGTCAGTATGGTGACCAGACAGCAAGTGTGATAAATCAGGACAGAGGATGGGGGGTAATACAAGCCTACTTAAGAAAAGACCCAAAAATCGGGACTGTCCCTGTAAAATCTGGACATCTGGTCACCCTAAGTACATGCCCAGGGGATCAAGTGGGATTGGACTCAGGTGACTAGCCTAAGCCTTGATGGCCACACTGCTACATTTAGCACACTAGCTGAATCAGAGCTAGCATGTGCTGTCTACCCGCACTGGGAAACATACTTCCAGCTGCTGGGTGCACGTGCCTTCGTCAAACACACGTTATTGGCTCACTACGGAGGAACTGGATGAAATGCTCTCACCTGTGATGTACAGGGAGTCAGCCTAGATGAACCTAATGTCCCCTCTGCCTTTAAAATCCATGGAAAAAAGCATGCTGCATGCACAAGGATTTCTCACCCATGGCTGAAATGCAACCACCTTGTGGGTGTGACAGCTAATTAACAGCCACATGGCAGCATTGCAGGGGGATTGCTCACCCAGCCCTGAAACACAGCTGCCTCTGTGTTGCGTTAGCATACCTTGCTCAAGGCAATTCCCCATGTACTTCAGTGGAAGAGTTTCTTGGCCAAGGAAATTGGGCCTTCTGAGTCAAATTTTGCACTTCGTGACAGTGGTGTAAATCCAGATTAGTGCCAACATGTTTACACCAACGTAACTGGGAGTAGAATTTGGCTCTGGATGACTACACGCTGCAGTCAGTCATGAGACAAGAATGTTTGCAGAGATTGGCACAGTGGGCCTGGGGCACCGCAGAGGCATCCACTGGGGGGATAAATGGGCTCCAGTCCAGGGCGAGAACCAGTGACGTGGTGGTTCCCAGCCTACGATGGGGTTACGGGTGTGCTGCGGCAGTTTCTAATAATGGCACAGGGCTTGTAGCACAGTGCAGCCAGCAGCAATTCTAGGCCAGGGATAGGGGGGATGGGCAAACCGCCAGCCTCCTGCCCCCACTCATGACACGCTCCCTTGGGCTGATGCCGGAGAGCAGAAAGGGGCCCCAGGCTTCTCTTAACCTGCCAGTTTCTCTTCATGCAGAGGGCCTGCCCAGCCGATCCAGTAAGGTGTCCCCACCAAATGTGAGTCCCCCTGGGAGAGAGAGAAGGGAAACCACCAGGGAGGGACAGAAGGGAAAATGGGAGAGGAAAAGTGGGTGAATGGGAAGGAAGGAGCAAGACAGAAGGGACAGCCACTTGGGCGTCAGGGAGAGCAAGAAGATGGAAGAAACCGGGGAGGGAAGTGAAGAGGGATGGTGTGGGACATACAACAGGAGAGGAGGAGAGGACGGGGTAACATAGAGGAAAAAATAGGATTAAGAACAAAATCAGTGAAAAATGTCTATCAAAGCTCTACTGAAATGACCCAGGAAATAAGGAAAAGAAAAGAGAGGGAACAGGGAGAAGAAACGAATCACTGGACACAATCTCTTCAGAGAAGCAGGCGTGCAAGTCAGGGATTTCCCCTTCCCTGAAGAATCCTCCTCTGCTGCCTGCCCCTCCTGGAGGGTTAGTGGCCAGAGGGAAGTCCCAGCTGGACACAACAGTCAGTCAGTGCAACAAGACGGCTGTAAGGACCAGAATGATCACACAGATGGGACTCTGTACCACCAAGCCATGCTGCAAACCTGGGACAGCCCGAAGGAAAACAATGTCCACATGGTGGAGAGAGCATTTGGCTTCCTGATCGTAGCCCTGTGAAAAACTAGAGCAGGCTTGTTCAGCAAAGCCCAATTAGAGGTGGACATGCTAAGCAGATCCCGTGTAGTGCACATACAATGTGGGCCCCTCACTCTGTTTGCAGGGTAACAGCAGAACAGATTGTAATCAGGTGTGCTGATGCTCCAGGAGCAACATCAACAGAGGAGCTGGTGTCATAGCGGGCCCCAGGGCTAGGTGAACAGCGGAAGAGCAGCTTTCCAAAGGCTCACATTATTCAGCACCAGGTAAGGGAATTTCAGTGCGGCTCTGTGTGAAGGAGAAACCCTCCTATCATGGATGTGTTTGAGAGCACAGGTCTAGCAAATAGTGAAGAGTATTAATTAGGTTATACTGCAGTATAGCTGTGTTGTTACTAAAACATGAAGCTGCTCATAAATGCTCAGTATTCAATAACACACTACTTTTGTGAAGAAACACATAGGAACTTCCAGACTGGATCACACCCAGGGTCCATCTAGTCCACTCTCATGATTCGGACAGTGGCCAGTACCAGATGTTTCTCAGGAAGATGCAAGAAACCTAGGGATAGGGAGAAGTTGGGTAATCTGCCTCCCATGAAGGTCTCATCCCTTATAAAATATGTTAGCATTAACTTTAACTCTGGATAGACTTTTCATCCATATTTGGATCAAATTTAGCTTTGAATCTTGCTAAATTATTGGCATCGACAACATCCTGTGACAGTGAGTTCTTCAGTCCAATTACACATGATGTAAAAAAGTAATTTCCTTTTATCAGACACCTTTTAATTTCATTAGAGCATAAGCTTTCATGGGTGAATGCCCACTTCGTCAGATGCATGCAGCCGATGAAGTGGGTATTCACCCATGAAAGCTTATGCTCTAATACACCTGTTCATCTATAAAGTGCCACAGAACTCTTTGTTTCTTTTGAAGATCCAGACTAACACGGCTACCCCACTGACACTTTTTCATTGACCTCCTCCTTGTTCCTGTATTACAACACAGGGAGAACAGAAGCTCCTGATCTGTCTTCTCTAGACCAACCACCATTTTATATAGTTTTATCTAGTCCCCTTTTATTTGTTGCCTTTCTCAGATAAAAATTCTGAACTTCTTTAATTCTGCAATATCCTGTTTGATATGGGGTGACCAATATTGCATATAATATTCCAGATGAGGGCATATCATTGATTTCTATAAGGGCATTATCAAACTGTCCATATTATTCTTCATCCTGTTCCTTATACATCCTAACATCATGTTTCATTATCAATATTGAATGTAATCTGCTATCATGTTGTCCCTTCATCTAGGCTGGCTAGGTCCTTCTGAACTCCTTCATTGACTCCTTTGGACTTGACTAACCTAAGTAACTTTGGTGTCACATGCAAATTTTGCTGCTTCCCTGAACCCCCTCCCTTCCAAATTGTTAGTAAAAGGACCAATTAACACTGTATACAATAAAAAGCCCTAAACCGTTGGTTCTGATGAACATTGGAGATTTATTCCTACTCTTTGTTTCCTGTCTCTTAGCTACCACTAACTTTGAGAGCCATGGCCCTTGCCCTGAAATCTGTGGGATTAGATTGTGGCTATTAGTCTATGGCTTTAGCCTAGTCATGTGATCTACTTTAGGTACCTCCACACTACACCTTTTTATGGGGCAACAGACAACTGTACCTGAACTCTTTTAATTTGCACCGTAGATGCTCCTGCAATCTACTCCAGATGTCCTGAGCCAACAGTTCTGATTACATTGTCTATCATAACAAAAGTCACAATACCAGGTTTGTGTAAGACAGGAGTAAATTATGGTCTAAAATGAGGCACAGCTCAGACAGCCAGGGAGGATGAAAAGATCCGTACAGAAGTGAGGGGGGAGGGGTTATACTCTTGCAGCTGAGAACAAAGCTCAGCATCCACCAAGTGCTTGGAAGGCTTCCTGGTAGGGCTCGATTGCTCTCTTGACCCCCTTGTAGCCCCACTACAGTGGCACTAAGTGCAGAGGAGCTCTGAGATCTCAAGTATACAATTGGTTTGATTATAAATCCCCTTCACTCGAGCAAAACTCCTCCTTCCTTGAAGTAACTGGTTGATTGCGTAAGGAATGTTGAATATGCCACACTATACTGGAAAGCTGGGGGGGCGGGTCCTGTTTAGCATTTTCTAACAAGGAGCTGATGAATATTAATAAATTAAGCTTCACCCCTCCTAAGTAAAGTGTAACTCTAATTAACAGGGAAGTAGTGTATGCATCCTCTCTGTTCTGCAAACTGCGCCATGGAGACATTCTGACTTACTAAAGGTCACACAGGAAGTGTGTGGCAGAGCCTCGAATACAATTTTGGGGTGAAATACTTGCCGCTGACGTTAATGGGGAAGGATTTCATCCAATTGTTCTTGTGGCTTTAACCAAAATACCATCCTTCCCTTCTGTTTCTCCCCTCTTCCCCAAAAATGTCTTGTGATATGACTAGTAGAATCATGGGAAAATAGACAAAGCAATGAAAATAGGATTTTCTAAAATGTACACAACCCCTTGTAGGAATCAACAGCTGTAGCTCATACATACTGCACCCCCTGCCCAGCAGGTTAATGTTAGCGAGAACACTAACACTCGTACGTTTGCTTTTTGACTGACATTTCAAAAGTTGAATGCAATAAATAAGCAAAGAGATTTTAATAATGATTTGACTTTCACCTCTCTGAATGACTTAGCTTTACAATAAGCAATATATACAGCATCAAAAATGAGACATATTCATATTCTTTTTGATTGTACATGGATTTTTCTCCAGTGACATATTTTGATTTATCTTTACCTGCAGGCTAGTAGTGCATGAAACACGTTTGGCTGGACTATGTTGTAAAGGAAGCTGTGGTCTTCAGTCCTCAACTGCAAAAGTGCACTTCTGAGATGCTTACCACAAAATAACATAATGATTGTACATGCAAATCATATTGTAAATGAAGATTTTCATGGTTAAATAAAAACGGTGTCAATATGAACGGTTCTTCAGCTTATTCATATTAGAGCTGTTAGATACAACACTGATTCTCATTAAAGTCCACAGTGTGCACATTGGTGTGGGGAAATAACTACCAAAAAGCTGCATAAGTATGTCATTGTTTTCAAATATACAATATGCGTTTGCTAAGGTTTCTATAGGGAAAGTGAAGAATCCCTGGGAAATGAAATAGGGAATTTCTGCAGAAATTGTCAGGTAAACAGCAGCATTAATGGGAGTTCCTGGATTCCTGTCCACAAGGACCTTAGAACTAGAACTGAAATGTGTGTTCTGACCACCAACCTGTTCTCGCTATTCTCTGACAAGTTAGAAAGTGAAGCGTTTGAGCGATTTGCGACTTAGTCCAAACTTAACTCACAAAGGGATTGTGGTGACGACTGAAAGCTGATAGAAGTCTGAATTCAAGCTTTCGATTTGATCTTCCTTCGCCTTTAAACTGAAATATCTTTGGAGCTTGTTTAGAAAAGCGTTTGAAGTGTTTGAATGTGTATTTTTAGAACTGCGTTCTGCACCAGAGGCAAGCGAGGTAAAATTAGGGAGTTTACCATCCTTTGCCCCGTCCCATTGCAGTGCCCTCCGATACGTAGAGATTGCTGACTGTTTTAGATTAAAATATTTAAGAAGGGAATTTCATGGGCAAAGCGAAAATATACACGATCATCCGTTCATATGTACATAAAATATACATACACACGCGTCTCCAGTGCATCTTGCGCCGGCTTCGGAGCCTGCCGAAGCGTCTGGTTTAGTCAGGCACCAGATCCGCGGCAGGAGGGAGACTAACTTGGAGCTAGGTCGGGTTTTAGAAACGAGCCGCACCCCGCACGCAACGGCGGGACTCGGAGCGGAGATCGCTTTGGGGACGAGTCCTGCTGTTCACAGGTCACGCCGCTTTTCCCTGGCTGCCGTAGCCGGGAGCCACGGGGGCATCTCAGCCCTGGAGCGTGCAGCGGGCAGCCCGTAACCAGCCGGATTTGTGTTGGTGACTTGGTCCCGAAGCGCCCAAGAGGCTCCTTGCCGGGAAAGGGAGACCGCGGCTCGGCCGGTTGCATCTGGGGAGGGGGCTGGGATGAGTCTGTCCCTTGGGGTCCCCCCTGGCCCTTTCCAGGAGGCGCAGCGGAGACGCACGGCGGCTGGAGCGTAGCACGGGAGAGCAGACCGGAGCCAGCCCAGGAAACCTAGACAGATCACGCGAGCGAGCCAGGGGCTGGGAGTGGCCGCACCCGGGCGGCGCTGCGAAGATCGCACGCGATGCTGCTGCCCAGAAGGTGAGTTGGGGCTCGACTCCTGGCGAACTGTCCGCGACGCTCCTTGTGGCTCTCACTCGGCCCCTGGCCGAGAACCGTCCGCCGGCGTCAGCGCCCGCCGGGAGGACGGGACGGGGGCGATCGCTCCGGGGTAGGCCCGTCTGGTGGGTGTGAACGGTACTGGGGGAAAGAGACGCGGCGAGGTTCGGCCGGGGGCGTGCGGCGGCTGGGTCGGCTCGGCTCCCCGCAGTGCCGGGAGAAAGAGCCGGGCGCTCCGGCCGAGGCTCGGCTCTCCCCGCTCCGCGGGTAGGTGAGTGGCAGCTGGTCCCGCTGGCCGGGAGCAGCTCGGGGCAGCCCAGCAGGGTGAGGCTAGTTCTCCGGGTTGGTTGCGCGCAGCCAGGCGGGGAAGGGCCGCGTCCAGTCCCGCGGCAGCCCCCGGAACGAACGGATGGGAGAGCGCCGCGGGCGGCGTTTCGCAATCCGGATTAACGCCCTCCCGCCCCGTTGTAGGGGAGCAGAGTGGAGGGTCCCGCTCCCGGCGCCGCCGTCTCGCACCTGGTCTGACACCCACTCCCGAGGTCCCGGCCCGGCTTTGCGCAGTCCGGGATTTCCCGTGTGAAAAGCTCGCCCGCCCGCGGGGCTCGCTTCGTTCAGCCTTCGCAGCGCGTGCACCGGCGGCGCTGGGTTCCTGCGGGAAACTCCCGCGCGGGCGAGCTCGGTGCAGGATGGAGCCAAGGGGGCAGGGCCCGGCTGCCTGCAGCGGGCTCATCCCGGGACGTTGGCTTCGAGCTGGGCACCGGCGCCCGGCTGGGCCCGCACCGGATTTCTCCTCCCCTGGCTCAGATCGGCTTGAGCCCGCTGTGGTTCCCCGCCTGCCGCCGGTCGTTACAGGAGCCCGTTCAGCGCGGGCCCCGGAGCGCCTTGAGGGCGGAGGGACCAGAGACCCCGCAGGGAGCGAGGCTGTGTGTGTTCCCTGCGCACCCCCTGCCAGGCTCGCAATCTGGAGAGTCTGACCCGTCCACACGGAGCCCTTCCCCGGTAAAGATCGGACCGGTCTACACGGAGCCCTCCCCGGGTACCGATCGAGCCCGTCCACACAGCGGGCCCAGAGCCATCTCCAGGAAACTATCCGACCCAACCACACCAGAGCCCTCCCCGGGTACCGATGGGACCCGTCTACACAGCGGGCCCAGAACCCTCCCGGGTGCCGATCGAACCCCTCCACAGGGAGCCCTCCACCGATAGGGATCGAACTGTCCATACAGAGCCCTCCCCGGAACCGATCTGACCCGTCCACACGGAGCCCTCCCCGGGTAGGGATCGGACCCGTCCTCATGGCCGGCCCAGAGCCCTCAGGTACGGATCCGACCTGTCCACACAGAACCCTCCCCGGGTACCGATCCGACCCGTCTACATGGCCAGTACAGAGCAGCCTAACTTCTCCACACAGCGGGGTCTGGAGTGTCCACACAGCTGGCCCAAAGCCCTCCCCAGGTCCTGATCTGACCCCTCCACACAGCCGGCTCTGGCTCTGGCCTGTGCATACAGTTGTCACAGACCCGGTCTAACCCGTCCACCCCCCCGGGGTCTGTCCTGTCCACATGCTGGCACAGACTCCTGCCCAGGGCCGGGTCTGGCCCCTCGCTGGAGCAGTCCAGCGCCCAGTCCTGCCAGCCGGCGGGTCCCGCTGGCCTGGCGGGGGCTCCCCGCCCTGGGCTCCGCTATGCGAGCCGGGCCGGGCCGGGCCGGCGGGCTCTGCGGGGCTCGCCTTCCAGGAGCTGCGAGCGATCCGCGCCTCGTGTGGACACGGTCATCGCCCGGCCGCCGGCGAGGGGCGCTGGGCAGTGGGGGGCAGGGAGGTCTGGGTGCGATGGGGCGCTGGGCGGTTGTAGTGCTGGAGCTGGGGGGGGCTCTGCATATAGGGAGTGTGGGGTATCTCTC